>PVIW01009548.1:0-51135 GCA_004026585.1 Noctilio leporinus
CCATCCATGTTGTTGCAAAGGGTACAAGTTCCTTCTTTCTTTCTGCCATATAGAATTCCATTGTGTAAATGTACCAAAGTTTTTTGATCCAATCATCCACCGATGGGCACTTAGGCTGTTTCCAGCACCTGGCTATTGTAAATAGTGCCGCTATGAACATAGGTGTGCATAGGTTCTTATGAATTGGTGTCTCAGGATTTAAAGATTTTATTTATTATTTTCAGGAAGAGAGGAAGGGAGAGAGGCAGAGAAGGAGAGAGACATCAATGTATGGTTACCTTTCACCTATCTCCAGCTACGGACCTGGCTGGAGACCTGGCTTGCAACCTGGTTATGTGCCCTGACTGGGAATCAAACCAGAGATCTTTGGGTTTGCAGGTTGGCACCTTATCCACTGTGCTACCAGCCAGGGCTCTGGGTCTTACTCTTTAACATTACAAAAGTGGTGAAAAATGGAAATCTTAGGTTTATTGTCTTATTTACCATTAATAGAAGGAACTAAGGTACAGATATTTTTCTTCATTAATGTAATTTATGTACTTTATCCACACTTCTGGAAGGCAGAAGTATCTACAATCAGGTTTGGTGTTAAATAATATAAAATATTCTATTGTAATATCATATTATATATTGATAGAGCATTTATGGCTTTATAAAGAATTGTAACTTTATCTTTACTGAAAGCCAATAATTAAAGATTAACAGACTGTAGAAAGATAAATTTTACTTTGTTATGAGAGACTGGGGCTCACTAAAACCTGGGGTGCTTTACTGAGCCAGACTCTAGGTAACTTGTAATAAAATGTCATTTTTGTTAACTTTTAAAAGGCAGCATATATTACTTTTTTTGCCATAAATCAGCTTCTTCATAGATGCCTCCTATTCTTGATTTTACCCCAGGGAAGTGTTTGTGGCCTGTGGAAGTATTGAACCATTTTTTTCATTGTATTTCCAAATACTTATGTATTTAAAGTTGGATTTACTTGCTTATTTATTTTATTTATGGGGGTTAATATTTCCATGGATCTTTGGGTGTGGGCTTGTGCTAACTTGGAATGGATCTCTATGTGCTTAGCTTGATTCTGCTTCTCTTTGTTTACCTGTCCTGAGGTATGATTGACACATAAACCAAATATATTTACAATGTACAATGTGATGAGTTGATATATGTATACTTTATAAAAGGATACTTCCATTAATTGGTTTGAACTAATTATTAACTTTCTAAAAACAAACGTATCTTTGTACGGAAATATAAATTCCACTCTCCCAAAGTCTTTTGATGGCAAGTGGTAACTGTATTAGGTAATCCTTACATAATGTTTTCTACAGGAGAGGCCATCTTATTGGTGCTTTAGGAATTCCAGCTCTTTAAATATTATAAACCTATGCTGAAGGTACTGTTATCTCCAGCTTAGAGTTGAGAGGTTATGTAACTTGCCCAAGGTCACACAGCTAGTAATGTTATGTAATTGAGATTGAAAACTCAAGCCGTCTGGCTCCAGTGTCTATAATCTTAACTATCATACTTTAATGCCTTTCAAATAGTGCTAGTAAAGACTTTTTTTGACATCACCAGCTGTACCTGCTTCTATTGCAGTACCTTGAAGTACATAAAGGCTGTTCAATTAGGTACTAGCCCTGCATGCATCATTGTGGAACTTAACAAAACTGACGTTTGACATCAATGCAAATCAACTTGTAACATGGTGTCATTGTTTGAGGAAGGAGATTAAAAAAATGATCATATGGTTTTGTTATATATCAATCACCCTTTTATCTATAGCAAATCATTGACTAAGTATTATTCAATGCATACGGAGTTGGGTAAAAGTAGTTTTACAGTTGTGAGTATTCAAAACATAGAGTTTATTCCTGTATTATTATTTATTAATTATTCTATTACTTTCCATATAACAACTGTAAACCTGCTTTCCCCCAACCCTGCATTTGTAAAATATTGCTAAGGTAAATTAATAATAATAAATTACCAGCCAAAGATTATTTACATTTTATTTAGCATGAAAAGTGAAGTGTAGTTTAGAAACAAGTCTCTTATAATGCATCATCTTGCCATTCCTATATAATTTCAGTGTATTCGTGAATTCATATCACTTCATTCTATAACTAAAGTTACATCAATGCCCTGGGGGCATCAAATCTACTGAGTATTTTTATTTCTGAGATAACATATGTGTATCTACCAACTTGCATGAAATTTAGGAGGCAGTAGGTAAACTTAAGAGCCACACAGATATTAGTTCAGATCTTAATAATAATTTTAAAAACTATCAGGATTTGATAGCTTGGTATGTGAGTGTCACTATACTAAATAGTGGTAAAATAGCAAACATTTTAAAAGCCCCATTTAAAATCAGTCAAACCAGGGTTGAAATCCTGAAACTACCATATCCTCCTTTTGTGAATTTGCCAAAAGAGTAATTGTTAGCAGATTATTTAGTCCTCTGCAACTTTGGGTTAATGACAGAATGTGATAGGCCAAATGCTCATTAAATCCAACAGAGTAGGGGCTCGATTATCTGATATTCTTTTCTCCCATTACTCATCTAAGTCAAAGTTCTTCAGTTGCCTGTCTTCTGATAAGAGTTTCATGAAATATTCTGGTTACTTATATAGAAAGCAATAAATTTGAATGAGTAAAAGCTGTTATGACAATTCAAGAAGATTCAAAAGAAGTAAATGGACCAATTTTGGATTTAATGCTAAATGACTCCAGTTATTCCAAAGTAATTCAGAGTCTTTTTCCAGGGGTGTTGTAATCAGATTATTTGGAACCTGATGTTTGGAGAAGCCTAACTGAATTAAACTCTGTTTTTCTCCCCCATTGCTACCACCCTTGAAGCACTGAGTAGCTCCACAGCTAAGTTTGCTATGAGATTGATTTCCCATATGTATTGCAGCCTACTCCTGATGCTCATTTTTCTCTTCAAGTCTCCTGGGAGTGCACGACCATATGCCTGCACCTGTTACAGGGTCTAGTGATGTTAGTTTCTTTTATCTACATCAGAAGGTAGAAATTCTAATGTAAAAAATTGCCAGCATTTATGAAAATGTTAGAGAATGTTGGCTATCTACAAATGATTTGAGTTAAACCTTCTGTAACTAATGTAGCTATTCTCCTATGACTGGATACTAAAGTTATTTCTGAATTTTCCCTCCTTTAAATAATGCTGTGCTGAAAATTGTTTATAAATGGGCTTTAACAAATTCCTTAAGATTACAGTGCTCCCAAGGGAATAGTTGCATTAAAATGTATGAAAAACTGTACTGTGGTTCTTAGCTCTAATATATTTTCATAAAGGTTTGAGTAACACTCCTATCAGTGGTAGTTTAAATGTTTGCTTTACCACCATCTTGAGCATTATCAGCTAAAATGCTGTATAGAAAGTGACAATTTTACAATTAACTTGAATTTTCATAATGACTAGTGGTAGTAACATGTTCTTATTGGATTATTAGTCAATTTTAGTTCTTTTAAAATTTTAGGTTTTGATCTCTTCTTGGCCTTTTGGCTAACATCAAGTGTAAAATTTTAGTTTTGTGTTATTTTTCTATATACTATATTCATAGTTTTATTAGAGTTTTAGTTCTCTTGATAATGATTTGTATTATAATTTTATATACCAAGATTATGAATAATTATTTATAGTATATCTTTTAAATATTTTTTCTAAGTGTATTATTTACTTTTTTCTCATTTTGGTTTGTTACATTAATCTGTGATATTCAAAAGTTTAAAAATTTGTATGTTGCTAATGCTATGTGTTACCTCTGTGATTTCTTCTTTCATGCTTTACTGTTCTTCTCAACATAAGATCAGGTACATTATAAATTATATGCTTAATATTTTAAATGATTTTCTATTTTTCATTTGGCTTTAAAATTCACCAAGAATTTATATAGATAAAGCCCTAACTTCATTAGGCTTTAAATTGGTTGTCTTGATTTTATTTATTGAATAGTCTTAATTTCTTCATTTATTTATGATGTCTCCTTTGTAGTGGAAATAATATGGGTTATTTTTAGGCTATCCTTTAAAAAAATGTCTAGTATGCTTATTACTTATTATCAATCTACATCATAAGTTTTGGTTTATTCTCATTTCTTTATCCAACCAAACTCTAGAATTACTTCATCAAGTTAGTGATTTTGCATTTAAACATAGTAATTATATTTTTGATTTATATTTCTCCTGTTATTTTGATAACCAAATAGCTTGTTTAGAGCATCAAAGTTAAATATAGGTCTCTTTTTCCCACCTACTTTGAACTGCATATCCATACATATCTATCATTTCAGGTTGATTCTATAGTAGTCAATTGTGAGTCTAGTTGGGTCAGTATTATGTCAGAGTAAAATTGGGGAAAACCTATCTGACATGGATATACACCAGTCTTCCTGAGACTAACTCATGGACTGGTTTAGTACTGTATTTGTAACATATATATTCTGCCTTTATTCCTTTTACTTGTGA
Organism: Noctilio leporinus; assembly: GCA_004026585.1. Taxonomy (NCBI): domain Eukaryota; kingdom Metazoa; phylum Chordata; class Mammalia; order Chiroptera; family Noctilionidae; genus Noctilio; species Noctilio leporinus. The sequence continues at coordinate 4,496 of PVIW01009548.1, forward strand.
AGATATGATTGTATAACTAGATCAACATATCCCACACTTGTCTCCTAGATTTCATCCTCTTTTGCTTATTTGAGGTATAGAAAGCTCCATTATCAAATAACTAAATTTATGACAACATAGAGAAACTGTTTTATTGACAAATTGTAGCAAGGTAAAAACACCACACTTATTTAGGGAAAGTAAATGAATGCTTTTTATTACTTATAGGCTAGAACTGGAAATTCTTAGGTCAGTATATCTGAAGTGGAAGCAAATCTTTGGATTTGTTGAATATTAACAAATTTAGTTAATCTAAGTGACATGGTGCTCTGAGTAAAATATGGTAGAATAAATGATGGGGGTACTTTTCCTGTTTTTCAGTATTACATGATTGGTAAGGTTTGTTGTGTGTGTTCTCAGACCCCTGTCTCTGGGCCAGCCTCTACCTGGGCCAGAGGGTCAACCACAAAACTAACCTTATTCCAGATCTACACACTGACCTTATCTTTAGGTAACATCTTTATTTCAGTCACAACAGTTCAGAGTCAAACCAGGGTGTGACCTTCTTGCTCTTCTTGTCAAATGATGAGGGGTTGAATTACCTATTACAATAGTGGCTGTGCAATAGCATTTAAGCCTTAGAAAAACCACACTTGACAATTGAAGTGTGCCTAAAGAATAAGACCCTGAATGCTTTGAAGCCACAATCTCAAAACACCAAAATTCATGAAGAAACACATGTCCCAGCTTTCATTTTGGTTTACCTTGGAGAGTCAAGTGGCCCTCATCTTTAGTTTAGAGATGAATTGTCCTACCTGACCAATTATATTTATCCAAATTCACATGAAGTATTGAAAGTGGCAGAGATACTATAATAGCTAGCTAATAGAAAGTGAAAACTATTTAATTATTTATTCCTACTCAGGCTAAAATATTTTAGACCTACTTTCTAAGGGTTGAGTACTTGGAGAGTATCATTTATAATTCTGGCTAAGTTTAGTGATAAATTTCTGACATGTTTACTGATCCCATAACCTTCATTGTAAAAAAAAATTCATTGCTTATATAGTATATTATACAGAGTATCCTGTGGTGGCTTCATTTTGAAATTCCTGGGAATGTACTTAAGTGGAACATGAAGCACAAAAGTGTAGTGATCATAAATATTAAAACTTTCAACCAATTATTTAATATGTAGAGGTAAAAACTATTTAAGTAAAAAAGGGAGGGCTTGATGTTTGCATAAAAGTTCCACACTGGAGGACAAATTTTGTTGTGGGAGTCGATGTTTAACAGAATAGGAGTATGCTGGTTATCTTTTCCTTTGGGAAGCTATGTTCTCTGGGTAGAGCTGAATACTTCCTATAAGAATGTTGGAGAATCTCTGAGTAGAAAAGTAGCCTATGACAAAATTTATAACCTCAGTATTTGTTTCTATCCTTGTTTTGTTTCTGGCTTCTGTGAATAGCACTATGATCATTTTTGTAGGAGGTTTTTTTTTTTTTTTTTTTTTTTTTTTCTGACTCCAATTTTTATATGACTGGATGGTATAATTAGTTCTATGATTATATTTGACATGCTAGAAGGGTCCAGTGGAATGGCTCTCTGGATGTTTAGATAGATGATTAAATTTTCATCTGAAGTACCAAGTGCTATATGGAAAACCTAAGTCAGTTTGATTTAGGGCTATAGCCAAAATCTGTAAGAATCTTATGATAGAGTTGATAATTCTATTCAGAACAAAATGGTGTGTGAATGTATTTAGAGGAAGTCTTTTCATCATGGTAATGGTCCAGAAGTTCTTTTCAGCAATTTATGACTGAAGATCATCCAAGTTTTAAGAAATAAGCAAATATTAAAGTAACAATGCTAGAAAAAAGGTAGGCTATTACTTCCAATATCTTGGGTAGAAGCTGTCTACATTACATTATGTTGTTCATAGCTTGATTAGCACTCTGTTGAAGATTGTATGCTTATGGAGAATTCTTAAGAATTCTTACTTTGAGGCTTCCAGCTGGGATGATCTACTTGTTGTTGGTGGTGGTTTTTAAAAAAATATTTCCTCATATACATTGTATTTTTTATAGATCTTTGCATATGTTTTATTTGTATTTTTTTTGTTTCTGAAAGTTGAATTTTTTACATTACCATTTAGTCCCCTTGAACCCTCCTTTCCCTCTGCAATCACCACACCATTGTTCATGCCTATAAGTCTTTTCTACATTTTATTCACCCCCCACAGCCCCTACCTCCCCTGACCCTTAGCTGTCATCTTGCTCTCCGCCTATGAGTCTGTCTCTGTTTAGCTTGTTAGTTCAGTTTGTTCATTGGATTCCACAAATGAGTGAAATTATATGGTATTTGTCTTATGTTGACTCATTTCACTTAGCCTAAGGTTGTCCCTCTATTTTAAGGATAATTTGTGACTTTTTAACTATCAGACATGGATCCAAGGAACACCCCTTGGAATTTTACTGTTTGGTAGTTAAGAGAACTTGATAATGTCCTCTCCATTAGGCTTCAAAGGATGTCTTTCCCTGATATCTCTTTCAGAAGACAAAGTCTTCAGGTTTTAGATCATGTAGTGATGATTACTGGGTGGAATTAGAGGAGGGATGACCATATCTGTGGAAAAGACAGAGTGTATGCTGCAGGAGTCCTTTGTAGTATTCTGGCAATATTTAGTTACATCATGACAGAGTGTGAGATTGCAAGTCATATTTCTAGTGCATGTTTAGCTTGTTATTATATCATAAGAGAGTGATGAACATCAAACAAAGTTAACATTATTATCTTTAGGCTAAGCACAGCACTTGGCTCATAAAATTCTCATGGTTTTAAATACTGACTTTAATAATTTCATTTGTTCTTTTTATTTCACCTAAAATGTATGTATGGATGCCTTAAAGTAGGTATAATGCCTTGCAGAGCTTTTTGATCATTGTCCTAGTATAATAAGTGCAGTTATTGCCTGAAAGGTAGTTGAGATTCCCCAAGTAAGAAACACAAATGAAATAGCTTTCTGATGTCAAGATAGTTGCTCTTTGACAGAGAGAGGCTTTAATGACCCTGAGAGCAAGCATCCAACAACCAAAATAAAGAAAATAAAATAAAATTTCATCTCAAGGGTCAAATAGACCTTAGAGTTTTATGCCATTCATGCTCCACCTTTACCATTTTGCCAGGATTATCTTTTCACAGGTAAGACCTGCAGTAGAGATATCTGTAGTGATCTTCTCTAAATTCCTCCATCAGTGTTGGTATGTAATTGTGACCAGGTGTTCTTGCTGCATTGTAACATGAATTTCATGAAGAATCTTAGCAAGGATCCAACTGAGACTATCAGCAGCCATCATCAGCTATCTTGGGAATGCCAGAGATGGTCTTCATGTAACATACATGCATATAATTGCCAATATTTTTTCTTTGTTGTTGGGGCTGACAATCTATGATGGCTTATTTAAACCCTTCTGAAACTTAGGTATTTGGGAGGTACCAAGGGGTAAAAATCTTTATAAGGATTATCTGCTTGACATAATAATAAGCCAGACTCTGTTAGTTTCTAGATTATTTATTTTTAAGAGAATGTTTGCCTTTAGACTACTTTTGGCATCTAAAAGTTCCTTGACTACTTAATTATTTTTGGTAGAATCCATCTTGTATTCAGAAAGAATTATTCTTTTCAAAGCCTCTCAAATCCTGGATAATCCCAAATACCTATCATGCTGTCTGTGTAGGGTATTTTTATTTGGAGAATCCATGATGCATGGAGACATTCAATTGTTTGTTATTTTCCAAATAGATATGGAAATTGGAACCTAAGGAGTTAAGAAATGTATGCATGGACACATGGCTTATCTCTGAAGTTTATCCTCTGATGGGAGTAATAGGGAGTGTGTGTGAAATTTGCAACTGGTGTTTCCTGTTGGTGGTTATGAATCACTCAGAGTTTTTATGCCCATCAGTGATGATCAAGGAGGAGGGTCTTATTTTATGTTAATGAAGAAATGTGGCATTGCACAAAACTACAAATAAAACTATAATTGATGAAGGTGTCAGTTGGTTTTCATATATTTGCTGTCAATAATGACAATTTAAACTTTAGTTATAATAAGAACACTTTAGAGACCCATTCCACACCCCCTTCAGAACTACCACATATCTCTTTCAAATCAAAACAGTACTAATTATTTTCTTAAGTTATACATATACCTATTGAGCAAATAGATTTTTTGAAATACTATAATATAGTAGGTATCTGCAGCTTTCCAATTTGGGTATTTTTTTCCTCAAGGAAATTATCTGACATATATATATCTTTATGCATAGTGATTTAAATTATATTATTGTATAAAAAATAGAAAATTACCAAACTAATAATAGATAATACTTAATGATGAATTCCTATTACCAAATATTATGTAAAAAGTTAAAACAAATAGCATTTAATTACTCAGGAAGAGAGAATTTGCCAAGATCCCATGCTTTCAACAATATTTGTACTGTTCCCTAAATTATACTCAGGAAAAGTAGGATATATAGTGTCAGATGAAAAAAGTTATGTTGAACATTTAGAAACAGTATAACTCACCTATGCTAATAAGTGCATAGATGACTTCAGGAAGCATTCTGTGATCCACCAGACTAGGTTCAATCCCTCTATTATAAGCTCTCAAACCTCTCCACAGTTTTCCTTTATTCTACTCACCATATTTGTAGTTACTTGTGCAGTGTATACCATTTTCACTAGAATACAGACTCTGTGAGGGCAGAGACTGCACTTGCTTTTACAGTATACCACAAGCACCTGGTATAATGCCTGGCACCAATACGTAATTAAATACTATTTTCATGAGTTAATAAATTAAAAAAGAGAGAACATATGCAACCAGATGAAGTGGTTGTGGCCTTACAAAAAATGATTGTGAGGGCTTCAGAGTCAGACATCTTAAGTTTGTCATCTGCCACTTGCTGTTGCTGCGCTATCTAGGTCTTTATAAGACTTGTTCCCTTTACTGTAAAATAAAGATGATTATAATACTTATCTGTGATAATGGGGCTGTCATAATGATTATATAGGATAATTATATGTGGGCACAGAGACATTGTTCAATAAATGACAACAATTATGTTCATCATTTTTGTCATATTTTCCCTGTATTCTATAATGTGAATCTATTCCTTTATGATTAGAAAAATAAAATTTAAAATGAAAAATGAGCAAAATTGGTATATTGTATAAATCTTCTCCATACTGGTCTTAGCTAGGAAATTTAACATATGTTGACTGTTCTCTGGAATGTCTTATACTTTTACAAAGTATTGTGTGACTTTTTCTACATGATGAGTTCCCACATTTCACTGTTTGGAAAACACCCAAAAGCCCATGTTTGCAAAATGTGTAGACAATCAATTTATTCTCAAGTCAAAGTTATTATGGCATAGAGAAATAATTTGTTGAGTGTTTCTCACACATATACAAAAGTATGTTGAAAGTCTTTTCGTCAATATGTGTAAAATATAGAAAACAAGTGGTGCTTAGCACTTCTAAGGAATCAATATTGGAAGAAATTTTCTTTAAAGTCAAATAATGTAAGGGTTTCTACTCAGAAAAATAGCAGCACGCCTGTCTCTAGGAAATCAGTTACCTTCATGGGTTGTTAATTGTGTGTGCACAGCTAGATACATATTAGTTAGTATGCACAGTAAAATTAAATTCCATATTCAATTTAATGGTTGCTTCTAAGAATAAAATTTCTGGCAAATTTTAGCTCTTTCCTCAAGACTGAAGTTAAGTGTTATCCTCATTGAGAAGCCTTTCATCATCCCCATGCAGTGCTAAATTTACTTTGTTTTCAAGTGTATTATGTTTATGGCATTTATCTGTTTTCACTAAAAATGCCTCCAAGGAAAAGTACTTATCTTACTGGTTTCTTTTGGTGCCATCTGTGCCTGGCAAAATGCCTGATATAGGATATGGTCAGGGACTATTTATTAAGTAAATGAATGAAGAAGTGAATTAAAGTATCTTACAGAGGCATCTTTTCAATCAAGCAGGATTCACAATCATAAACAAAGGAACAGGAACGTCTATGGTTCAGCACAAACACTGTTTTTGATCACACACTTAATGCCTACAGAGTCTTGATCAATACTTACTATTTTATTTCTTCCTTAGTTAATTACTAAATTCAGCTTGCCAAATCCTTGAGGGCAGGAGGCATGTCTCAATCATCTTTGGATCCCCTGCATCTAGCACTCTGCTTAGATTGTGAGAGGCCTTCAATTCTGTAGGTACATTCTGCGAATTCCCCTCAGGAGATAATTTCTTGGTAAAATGGCTCTTGATTTTTAATTCTCAGACATTGTCTCTCATTACAATGTAAGCATCTCTCATTACAATGCTTTCCATATGATATTAATTAAAGAAAAACCATATTTCCATCCTTCAGGCTAAATACACTTTAAACAAGTAGATGTGAGGTAAGTCTTGAGTTACATTCCAGATACAGCTGGTAGATTATCAGAATCAAAGGAAATATGCTTGCAGTAGATGCCAGAGTCTCTTCCTTGGAAAATTCCTTAGTCTGTTGGGAAAGACAGATAAGTCAGATATTAAAGTGACCTGAGCCTAGAAGGATGCATTGGGTTATGGTGGATGTAATCTATGCAGGCAGAGAAGAAAGAGAAGTTTCTAAGAAGGGAAGAAATATATTCAAAAACACAGAGGTGAGAGAAATTAATTGCCCATTTTGAAGGACTGAGTAGTTTCATGTGAATGGATTACAGGCTGTGTTTGTGGGAATGGTGGAAATTTGGGCTTAGAGGCAGGTATACATGGAGTAGAAATGGCCTTGAATGGTGTGATAGACTTTTTGCAGAAGACTGTGGGGTATCGTAGAAGTTACCCTACTAGGTAGCCCTAGTCTGTGGAAGAAAGTTATTACATTTTCAGGGGAGAAGAGTAAACTACCATTAGTACAAATATTATAGCAATGGACTTTGTGACTGTGACTATAATACAAGCAGAGAAGAATCTAGGATTCAAGTTTTCAGCCTGAAAGGTTAGATGACTGTTGATTCTGTTCACTCAATTCATTCTTAAAAATTTATTCAACAGATATTGACTTAACACCTGCCATTGGTAGGATGCTGTTGATATAAAATAAATAAGTTATGAGGAGCTTATAGCATGGAAGACAGAAATCTAGACAAATAATGACTATATGGTATGTTAATTACAGCTGTATGTGTGTGTGTGTGTGTGTGTGTGTGTGTGTGTGTGTGTGTAGTAATAAGGTAAGGTAATCTGGGGACTTAGAACAGAGTGTGATTAATTTTTCAAGAGCCACTAGGAAAATGTGAAAATGGTGATGATTCTTGGTTTGGTCTTGAAATAGGAATAAAATGCTCTATGAGGGAAAGTTTATTCCAGGGAAGGGAACATTATGAGCAAATATACCATGCTTTCAAGAAATCACAGGTAACTCAGTATTACTCAGGCATAAGCATTGAAGTAGTTTAGAGGTAGAGGCAAGAACCTAGGCAATATGACTTTAGAGGACATGCTAAGGACTTTGGAGTTTATCAGACAAATGAGTGGTTCTCCACTGTGAGTACACATTAGACTCATATGAAAACTTCAAGTACATTTCTGATATTAGGGCTCACCTTATAACTGAATTAGCAAATCCAAAGATGAGTCTCTAGGGTATGTCATTTTCGAAGGTCTATGGACCAATATGGTAAGAAGCCACTTTAAGGAATGTTGGAATTCCTGGAAGTTAGGCATTTTTCATTGCTACATGAAGTGTTCTCTTGCATTTTAAAAATTATGTAGTGTGACTTAACACCTATCTCACAAAACACAAATTGGATCATAATGTTTATTGGCAATTTTCCAATCAAACTCACAAAATAAGTAACATCTTATGACCATGGAATCAGCCTTCTTTGTGGATGTAACCTTGACAGAACCTGTATAACGTGAAAAAGACCATGAATAAATTTTTCAAAGCAACTTAGTTATAAAAATATTCCCAAAGCATATGATTGACATTTATGAGAGAATCAGGTACCCAAGGTTGGTACTTGTCTTTGGTTTTTAAAGACATGGACATCAATACTTATTTAGAATGAGAAAAAAGTTAACAAAAAATTACACTTTTTAAAGAGCTCTTAGAAATTTCATCACAAAAATATTGTCTTCTTTTACAAACAGAAACTGCAAATATATATTTTTAAGATTTTATTTATTTATTTATTTAAATTTCATTTTATTGTTGTTGTATTACATCCATCCCCTTTTTGCTCCCCTCTGTCCTCTTCCCCACCCACCCATTCCCTCCCAAAGTCAATCCCACCTGTTGTCCATGGCCATGGTTCCTTCATACTAGGTTCTTGTCTAAACTGCTCCCCTTCCATGCCTCTTCCTCCCCTCTCCCTTCAACCCCCTTCCCGCTGCCCACTGAAGGCCTATTCACTGTATTCATATATCTGGTTCTGTTTTGCTTGTTGTTAGTTTTGTTCACTGTTGTCCTGTACTGGGTGAGATCATATGGTATTTGTCCTTCACTGACTGACTTATTTCACTAAGCATAATACTTTCTAGTTCTATCCATGTTGTTGCAAAGGTTAGGAGTTCCTTCTTTCTTTCTGCTGTGTAGTATTCCATTGTGTAAATGTACCAAAGTTTTTTTTTTTTTTTTTTTTTTTTTTTTTTTTTTTTTTTTTTTTTTTTTTTTTTTTTTTTTTTTTTTTTTTTTTTAGTTTTAGAAATGGAGTATATGTTCTTTTAATTTTCTTTAAGAAATTAAAAGCTGGAAAAAAAAAAAAACAAAGCCACTTTAATATCATTGATATGTCAGTTTAGCTCAGCAGGCAAAAAACTGTGATAAGCTTGTCTCTTCAATACCAACATATTCTAGTTTGAGCTTCACTATGCTTCCCATGTTTTCTTCTAGCTGCTTCTTCTCTACTGATTTTCATCCTTTTCCATGTTTGTCTCAGAGGACTGGTTCAGCCTTTAAAACTTCAGTAACAGGAACAAATCCAGTATGCAGGTTTCTTCTCAAAAACGACTCTAACCCATCAGGTAGCCCGGCAGTTTCATTCTCATGAATACTCTAGCCATTGTACCAAAGTTTTTTGATCCAATCATCCACTTATGGATACTTAGGCTGTTTCCAACATTTGGCTATTGTAAATAGTGCTGCTATGAACATAGATGTACATAGGTTCTTATGAATTGGTGTTTCAGGATTCTTTGGGTATAGTCCTAGTAGGGGAATCATTGGATCAAAAGCAATCCCAATTAAAATACCAATGACAGACTTCACAGAAGTAGAAAAAATACTTCAAAAATTTATATGGAGCCAAAAATGCCCACAAATAGCCACAGGAATCTTGAGAAAGAAGAACAAGGTAGGAGGAATCACAGTACCGGACTTCAAACAATACTTACTATAAGGCTACTGTCATCAAAACTATCTGGTACTGGCATATGAATGGACATATAGATCAATAGAATAGAATAGAGAGCCCAAAAATTAACCCAGGAATCTATGGTCAACTAATATTTGACAAAGGGGGAAGGAACATAAAATGGAGTAAAAACAGTCTCTTCAACAAGTGGTGTGGGAGAACTGGACAACAACGTACAAAAAGATAAGACTAGACCACCAACTTACACCATACACCAGAATAAACTCAAGATGGATAAAGGACTTAAACATAAGCAGTGCCACCATAAAGGTCCTAGAGAAAAGTATAGGCAGTAAACTTTTTGATATCCTACACTGAAATATGTTTACTGATTCTTCACCAAGGGCAAAGGAAATCAAAGAACAAATCAACAAATGGGAGTATATCAAATTGAAAAGTTTCTGTTCAGCTACAGAAAACACCAGCAAAATTCAAAGGGAACCAACTGTATGGGAAAACATAATTGTCAATGGTACCTGAGACAAGGGTTTGATCTCCAAAATATATAAAGAACTAATGTGACTCAACACCAGGGAGATAGACAGCCCAATCAAAAAATGGGCAAAGGACCTGAACAGACAACTCACTGAGGAAGATATACAGAGGGCCCAGAGGCATATGAAAGAATGCTCATCACTAGTCATCAGAGAGAAGCAAATTAAAACCACAATAAGATACCACCTCACACCTGTCAGAATGGCAATCATTAACAAATCAACAACAAGTGTTGGCGAGGATGTGGGGCAAAGGGAACTCTCATGTACTGTTGGTGGGAATGCAGGCTGGTGCAACCACTGTGGAAAACAGTATGGAATTTCCTTAAAAGGTTTTATTTATTATTTTTTAGAGAGAGGGGAAAGGAGAGAGGAGGAGAGGGACAGAACATCAATGTATGATTGCCTTTCACCTGCCTCCAGTTACAGACCTGGCTTGCAACCTAGTTATGTTGCCCTGGCTGGGAATCGAACCAGTGACCTTTGTGTATATGCAGGCTGGCACCTTATCCACTGTGCCACCAACCAGGGCTGCAAATACTTTTTACTGAAGTCTTATAATTGCAAGGCAATATATAAAATCAACTAAACCTTAAATAGTATTTTGTGTTGTATATGTTAAGTGAAGAAAATAACACAGAAAAGGAAAAACTGGCATACAGAATTTCAAAGAATGTCATAGCCATTTCTGAAACATCAAAAAATTGATTTAGTATAATTTACTGTAATAAATACAAACAATAATGTAATGGTTTTAGGAAATACCTTTGATTTTAATGCTTTTGAAAGTGGTAATTTAACTTTGACATAGTTAAGCAATAAAGTTAAAGTATGTGAATTTTTAAAGAAATTAAGAGACATTAAAAATTTAAACAGATTAATGTTGTCTAATTATAAAACATGTTCATATAGAAAATAATACTATAACAAGTAATAATACAAGAATAAACTGTTTTGTGTACTCACAACTGTAAACTATTTTTGCCCCACTTTGTATTAAAAAGAAGGAAAACTTATCATTTGCAGCAACCTGGACAAACCTGTGTAGTACATTATACTAAATGAAGTAAGTCAGTCACAGAAAGACAAATACTGCATGATTCCACTTATATGAGTATGAGGTATCTAAAAATAGTCAAATTCATAGAAGCAGGAAGTAAATGATGGTTGTCAGGGGCTGGAGGGAGGGAAAAATGAAAGTTGTTTAAAATGTATAAACTTTCAGTTATGAAAATGAATAACTTCTAGAGTTTCTGTATAGCATTGCATCTGTAGTTAGCCATACTGTAAGGTACACTTAAAAACTTATTAATCAGGTAGCCCTCATTGTGTTTTTTACCAAAGTAAAAAAAAAGAAAAGAAAATCCCTATATTTTGAATTGGCACTTGTCTTCTTCCTTTAAATTTCCTAAGTAATTAGTGGAGAAAATGTCTTCTAATGTTTGGTAGATATAGAACAAACAAAAGCAGTATCTCTATCTTTTTGTTATCAAAATACATAAGTTATCTAGCCTGCAGACAGAAAATGGAATGATGTTTTCAAGCAGAAAAATAGATAATCTCCCTTCCCTGATGAAATGGTAGTGAGAGCATGTGAAATACTTGGGAAATGGGTACTTCATGCTATATCACAGCTTGAAGTTTCAGCATCAGTTGTAAAGGGCTTGGTAGGAATGCCTGATTTCCTTTCTCAATTTTGAGTGGCATCAAAGCTAATTCAAATCAGCATATTGAATAGGCATGGGAGTAAAGATATTGACAAAGAAAAAAATCAGGTAGCTGAAGTCATGGTACTTTCTGTTTATATTGTTTTAGGAACTACTGGTATTATTTGGATTAAGGGAAATAGAGATACAGAATTACATGGCTAGAGAAACTGAAAAATCTTTCAGTTCAGTTCTCTACTATACTTAAATCCACTTTCTTGGAACAATCTTTGACTTAATCCTTAACTTGCCATGTAATGTGGTAGGCAGTTAGACAGACAGAAGCAGAGCAAGGACAATGGGCCAGATACAAGGTCACCAGGGTGGAAAGCCCCAGGGGCCTACAATGGTCTAAGCTGGGACTTTGCTTCCAGGGTAACCTTTCCTCCCCTAGCACTTCACTGGCCATGTGGTTTCATGCTGTTGGTCATGCATTTAGGACCCTCTCCAGATGTTTCATATCTTTGGCCAATTACTTCAGAACCCTGCCCTGACACTTCCTTCCTTTTCCTGCCATTAGTCACATGGAAGAAAAAGGGGGGCGGGGGCTGAGAATAGCCTCAGGTGACTCCTATACTCCTATACAAGCCCTTGCCAGACCACTCTCTTAAGCATTAGCGCCTAAAAATAACAACTAGGCCTCAGGTGTGTTTCAGCTCCAGGCCCAGAAAAGCAGCAAAGCTAGTAAGAGAGATGCCAGCACAGCAAGAGCTGGACCAGCTGCAACAAAAAAATGACCTGTGGACCTGGCACTAACCAATCTGTGGAGACCACAACCCTGACAAGACACACCTGGAAAGCTGATGAACTGTCTATTGAGGTACTCCTCTAGAACGTCCCCTTAGCTACTCATCTTTATAGAAGGGGTAAAATCTGGTAGGAAGAAGGACCCAAAACCACTCTCTGGAGAAGGCTTGCGTCTTTCTGCCTCTTCTTCCACAGGCACATTCTCCTTGCCTTTCTTTTTCCTAAACTTAAGGGCCCTAATTTTGTTTTTGTAAATCCTTTCCTGAGCTCATGCATCCCAGCTGGTTCACCTTTTCTACCTCTGAAACTTTCTAAATAAACCTTCTCTTATAATTTAAATTCCTTAGCTCTGAAGTCTTTCCTAGCTGAAACTCAAGAACTGAGGTTGCTGAGCTGAGGTCCAACATCTGGTGCCAGTCGCTGCTAACAAATCTAATTTATCTTTCACCACAAAGATGTTCAAATATTTGAAGATGATTACCATATTATTTAATTAGGGAGAGGTAAAGAGGATAAAGTAGATCATTTTTAAAATATGAATACTATGCCTTGGGACTTGATATGCTAACACTGTCTTTCCCACTCTTAATATTTATCATAGTCACTATTAGTGTGCACACATTTATTGAAGTGACCTGAATATATGTTAATTTATTTCTCTTTTGCATCATGAAACAGCAAATCTGGTTCTTAAATAAGAGTAAGAAGTTATGTTAAAATATTCTAAGTGGATTGATTTGCCTAAATTTTGAATTAAGCTTTTTCATTATCATTAGGCCACTTCTTAATGATAAGTTGTTTATATTCATATTTACCCAGCTACTCTATGTAATATTTGTCCTTTGGACTGGAGAAATTCAGCCTTTCTTTTATAGTAAAATATAGCATTTTTTAGAACTTACAGTCAGATAGGCTTAGGGGGTCTATAACTAATTTGTAACAGGTAACCTTAGGAAAGTTATCCTTCACAACTTCACTTTTTCCATTGATAAAATGGGAGATCTATCACATGGGATTGGATATATGTTATGAAATAATACTAATAATTAGCATTTATCAACCACCTATTATGTGCTACATATGTGCATTATATTGGTCATCCTGAATTCTAACTATTTTGCAGATAGAAACTATGTTTTGAAAATACATAATGAGCACAGTATTCAAGAGTGTTGTTTTCCATTGTCTTTTCTTGTTGCAAAGAGTCACAAGATCGTTTCAATTTCATAATGTAAAAAGAGGCAGTATTATAGAGTGGTTAAGAACAGAAGCTCTGTTGCAGAGAGATTGGGTATATAATCTAGGCTCTACTATATTCTAGCTGTATGATCTTGGTCAATTATTTAACCTTTCTAAGCCTCTTGCTTATTTGTAAAGTGGGAATGATAATAACATTGATAACCTCATAGAATTTTGTAGGAGTAAATGAGATAATGTATCATTGTCCTAACATAGCAAATTCCATGTAGTAATAAAAGATAACACTTTAATCATACTATGTATCAGGTAGTTTTTGAATCATTCTAAATATATTAATTCAATTATTTCTCTAAACAATCTTATTCTGAAGAAAAACAGAATCAATAGAATATATAGAGAGACATTTATTATGAGGGATTAGCTCATGTGATTGTGGAGACTGAGAAGTCTTGTGATCTGTCATAAGCTGAGGCCCAGGAAGATCAGTGCCAAAATTCCAGTGCGAACCTGAAGGCCTGGGAACTAGGGAAACCAGGGGTATAAGTCTCAGTCTGAATCTAAGGACTGAAGAATAAGGAGGGCTGATGTCCAAGGGCAGGAGAAGATGGATGTCCCAGCTCAAAGACAGAAAATTTGCCCTCTGCAACTATTTTGTTTTTCTATTTAGGTCCTCAATAGATTGAATAATGCCCACCCACAGTGGTGAGGGTGATCTTTACTTAGCCTTCTCATTCAAATGCTACTGTCTCTCACACTCTCAGACACACCCAGAAATAATGTGTACTACTGCAGGTATAAGAGGATGTTGTATAGTATAAAATTAACCTTATTGGATGCAAAAAAAAAAAAAAAAAATCTACTTTGCATGAATGATATAACTGGCAACCATGAACTCCTGTTAGAAAAGCTGTGGTGAGACAAATCTGTTTCCACTCTGTGCAACTTCCCTTTAGCATCCTTTGCTAAATAAATAAGGAACACTGTATGTACGTGAGTGTGTATGTGTTCTTGTGTTCACTTTTAATGATCACCAGCTCACCTTATACTTGGTGCTACTGAAAAATACAAAAATAAAGAAAGACACAGGACATGACAAGGATACATGAGTACTTAATACGAAATTGTAATAGGCTGACTGTCCCCTTAACTGGTGTTCTCAAAATGCAGTGGTGATTCTGAAGCATGAGTAATCCCATCTAGCTGGCAGGAAAAGAAGACTTAAGATTTCATAGTGTTTTCTCCTCTTAGTTAAACCTCTTGGCTATGCTCTCCACACCTATACAGTTCTTTCTTCAAGACATTCCCCAGAAATGAAGAGATCATGAGTTTATGAGCCAGTGTAGCTCAATTCTGATTCTTAGGAGTTGTGCTTGAAATGCACGATAATAGTTGAATAACCTTAGACAATTTACTTTGCCTTCCTAAGCGTCAATATTTTCATGTGAAATGGGAATATTAAATATATCCAAAATGGTAAATATCATATAAAAATCAAATGCTTGGTACATAGTAAGTTAGGCACCCACCCACCCACACACACACCTTTACACTTCTTTTTTCTTTTATAGTTATACTTAGTATCCTATATATTTTTCAATATTTTGGTCTTGCTTCTAAAGCATTCAAGGCTTCACTTTTCAATCAATGTGTCCTAATCCCCATTTTGCCCACTTGGCTTTTTGTTATCTAATTATAGTCACTTCTGATGCATCCATTCAGATTCCCTTTGGTCTTGACATTTTTCTATTGATTGAGAATATTCTAACTCTGCCAGTCAAGTCATCTCTTCAGGCTTAATATGTAGAGAGAATTATTACCCCATTCACTGACTACTTTCTGCTTTTAATTCATAGTTCCTTTTATCTGCTTTGAGCTTTTGTTTGTTGCTTTTTTTTAATGCCAACCAAAAATTCTGTTGGTTGGAAATAATGCTAGGTCATTAGCTATTATATATATATATATATATATATATATATATATATATACCCACTTCATTTTTCTAATCTTATGTTATATACCTTAAAGAATTCTACTAACATGTAATTTTAAACTTTACTATAAAAATAGGAGTTGCCATTCATTCATTAACTTCTATGTTATTGAAGCTCCTGAACAATAATAATAATAGCTACCATCCTGATCTTCTACAAAGTACCAGGGGCTGTGCTAGGTGGGCTGCTTAAAACCCTTAACCAAGACCATGATTAGCTGGGTATAAATAGCTTACAATCTAAGGTCCTTTTAGAAGTTTGTGGTCCATCATTCCCATTGTAGCTAACACTTCATCTCCACCCAAGAGTGCATCTATATTTAATGCATATTTGGTGGGTCCACCTAAAGGTCATTATCTATTCATTCCTCTGCTAATCCTTTCCAACTCCAACTCACAGAGTCTGCCTCCCTTCCAAACTTCATATTCTCCTCGTTAAAAATTTTAAAATATATTTATTGTTATTACATTACATTTGTCCCAATTTCCCCTCCCTTGCCTGCCTCCACCTAGCCCACCTCCACTCCCACAGTCACTCCCCACACCATTGTCCATGTCCATAGTCATTTATGCATGTTATTTGAGTCCCTTCCTCTTCTTTCCACTATTATCCCCTCCCCCATTTCCTCTGATTGCTCAACTATCCACAAAATGTTTCCTCCATTATGTTTGTCAGTTTAACCTGGTATTCCCCATAAAAACACTTTCCTTGGAATTTTCCGAAGTGGATCTGCATTAAGAATTGAGAAGTAATGTCCCCATCATCCAACTTCACAGAGGTGCTTCCTAACTATTATTCCTCTGTTCTTGGGAAAAATTATCTCTGTTCTTATGAGGTAGAGACACATAGAGTGTGTTGGAGGAACAGAAGACAGATAATTTAGATGGTGATAATCTCTGGCAATTGAATCATATTTGGAAGAAAATCATGGTCATATATGCTTTTAGCTTTGTGACCTTGGGCAAATTCACTTTTCTAAGCTTCAGATATATCACCTATAAAGTTGAAATAAAATTAATATCTACTCCATAGGGTCATTGTAGGAACAAATTGAAATAATCTACTTACAATGCTAAGGGCTGTGCTAGCCTGTAAGAAAAATTTTGTGTCAGTTGCAATTATTATTTTTATTAAGGTTTTTACTACTGCTCTAATAATGTATTGAACATCTGGCATGGATCTCATCTAGTGAAAGGTGCTTTATATATGTTGGTTTATGTCTTCTCATTGAACTGTAGTAGATATCATTTTTAACTTTTTTGAGAAGTTTTTCTTTTTGAGGAAAAATAGAATATTAGCTAAAAAGAGATTTGGGTTCTAGAGAGGATTATATTTTTTAAGTATGGGAGATATAATAACAGATGTAATGATGATGTAAAATTCTATTAGAGAATGAGGGACAAAAGATGCGAGGGAGAAAAGAATAACATGAGAGAGAATAAAATTCAAAACATATAGAAAGAGTAGAGGGAGTGACCATTGCTCACAGAAGGAATGTTTCATGGTTAAATACTAGGGAAGTAGAAATGGCTGAAAATTAGGTATTTTTGTAGATTTGAGGACAGGAAGGTGGTTTTAAAAAAATATAATAATAAAATATAGTAGACCAACTACTATAAATATGAGCGAAGTATGGGATCTTTGAAGAAACTGGAGAGTTTTATGTAGAGTAGGAGACTGAGTTTATTAGAAAGCAGTAATAATGCCAGGCTGTCTTGAATTTGGGGTTGATCATGAATATATGGTGAAAGCAGTTTTTCCAGTTACATGATATTCTTTGGAAAATTCAGCTGCTTAAATGAGGCACAGGGTTAGGTTCATTCAGGGCTAGGATGAGCACAGTTTGGGGAGATGGAGACAAGGGAGTTAGGAATACTAATATGAGCTTGATAACCATGGGCTATGGATTTGGGCTGTGGTCTGCATGAAGAATGCTGGTAGTTAGGTACAAAGTAGAAGTGTCAGTGGATAGGTATCTTGATGAGGTTGAATAATAATTGATATATGGATACAAAAGCAAATGAGCAGAAAAAGGGTAGGAGTTTGTGGTTGGTTAGTAGGTGATTGAATTTGTCATTTTAGAGGTGATATAATTTCTGGCAATTTTATGGTCCAGACCATGTGTGAGGGGAGTGAAGTATAAAGTTTTGTTGTTGTGAAGTCCAGGGATTTATAATTGTCACTGCAACAAAAGCTGATTAGCATAGGAGATTATGTGAAGGACTTAAAGTCCCCCCACCGAAGAAGCCCCTGTAGCTTCAGGGGCAATGTTTGACAACCACTCATCCAGGTAAAACTGCTTATGGTTTAATGAAGTGTCAGTTTCAGATGGTTTCAGCTCTACCACATACTGAAATTAAAATGCAAATAATATCATTCAGAGAAATCAGGCCTCTTGCCTTTTTAACCAGTTTTCTTCCTTCTGTGAAATTCCCCCAGCATTTATAGAGATGGACAACATGGCATGAGTCAGATAGCCTTGAATTCAAATTCTAAGTCTTTCACTTACCATCTGGGAAACACTAGGTCAGCTAGTCTTTCCAAGCCTCAGCTTCTGATTCTTTGCATCGGCTTTCATGAGGATGAAATTGAAGCAGGCATTTGGGAGTTCAGAGAGCCAAGGGTCTGTGACCCACTGTGGGTTCTTGGCTTCATACAGGATAGAATTCAAATGGGAACCAGCATAAAGTTTTAAGTGAAAGTGAGTTTATTAGTAAAATATTGAGACAGAGAAAGGCTACTCCACAGACCGAGCAACCCCTTGTCATGGGATTAACTTTTTAAATGGAGGCTTACCTAATTGTGGGGTAGGGAATTTAATGAGGGGGCAGAATACAGGATCTTTCCTGGAAAAGAGTGGAGCTTTCTTAAAGGAGCTGTGTCAGCTATGTTATGTCCTTATATGGGTTTTCTGTTTCTGACCATGGTGATGGGGGTGTGCCATTTAGCATACTAATGGTTGTATAATGGGGATAGGGTTACTGTGAAGTGAAATTAGTTGCCTGGTTGAATCCAGCTGGTTCTAAGCCATTAGTCCATTGGGGGTTGTTCTTGCTATCTCCTTGACAGCCTCTGAAGCTCTTATTGGTTACAACCATTTTACCACATATTCTATTCTATTTCTAAATACACAATTTTGTCATAGCATCGGGCACATAATACAACAGCAGAATTGCACTTAATGTATCACAAGGCAGCTGTCTATCCTATTCTTTTAAAAAAAATTTTTTTATTCATTATTTTCAGAAAGAATGGCAGGTAAGAAGAAAGAAAGGGAGAGAAGCATCAATGTATGGTTGCCTTTCACCTGCCTCCAGGTAAGGACCTGGCTGGAGACCTGGCTTACAACCTGGTTATGTGCCCTGGCTGGGGAATCAAACCAGTGACATTTGGGTTCACAGGCTGGCACCTATTCACTGAGCCACACCAGCCAGGGCGATCTATCCTATTAAAAGCTAAGTCTGCAGAGTCCCCTGCCTGAGTTCAAATGTCAGTTTTTACCAGTTACCAGCAAGTAAGTAAGGAACCATCTTTCTGTGCCTCAGTTTCTTCACCTGTAAAGTAAGACAATAATAGAGCTATAATAGAGCTTCCTTACTGGTCTATAGTGAGGACTAATTGAATTCATGTTTATGAGGCAGTTCCAGCCATAACCAGAATACAATAAGTGCTTTGTGAGCTCTGGCTATTATTTTTAATTCCCTTTTCAGCTTCTACTTGCAGTCTTCAATTTGAGGGTACAGAAAGTTATGTGTTAATAAAAAGTTTAACAACTAATGTGCTATGTGTTTATTTCCTTCATGTTGTTTAGAAGCAGTTTAAGGAATACATTAAACCAGCTGTTTAGTGGTTATCTATCACTACAAAGAATTAACATGGGTGAAATTGCTTTTCCATGAAGAGCCACTCTGGGCTGCTGGGGCCTCTGAGGAGGAGGGTCCTGTTGACTGGGCTGTGCAGGTTCCCATGAAAAGAGGCTGCAGCATGATGCAGTGAGTCAGGAATGAGAGGTGCCTCGCTCCCTTCTTTGACATAGAAACCTGGACTAAGAGAGCAGTGCAGGTGAGAAGTGGCTGGTGCCTGTGGAAGGGGGTTACTGTCGTTTAAGAGGCTGGTAAGAAGTGTCAGGGGAACCAGAGAAAATTTTTGCTTTTTTTATTCTCCTTCATCTCTGAAGTTTTTGGATTAAGAGGAATAACAATGTTTATGTTCTTTTATTCTGAGCTCTCTCACTTTTTCATGTATTTGCCCATGTAGTTCATCTGGCCTGGAATGCTCTTCTCTGTCTGAAAAGCTCTTTATTTATCCTTCTGGATTCAGCTCCCATATCACCTCCTCTGTAAAGCTTGTCTCTTGCGATCTTGTCTCTTCTTCAATAAAAGTCTTCATTTTTCATATTACATGGGTGGATACTTTCCAGACAGACCTCGTTTATATGTATATCAAATGCTAATGTCATACCTTAAACTAATATAATATTTTGTGCCATCATATGTCAATTAAAAATTTTTTTCCTCACAGATTTATTAAAAGGATATAATATTATAATGTATATAAATTGCCTATCAGGGTGGGGAGCCATTAATGAGGTGTTTCAAAACATTCATAATTTTTTTAAATTCTGTGATTCTCAACAATGTCTAAGTGACTTTCTCATTCCATGGGGTCATGGAGATGGGTGGTAAAAGCTGTGGATTGGGAGGGGGAGAGCCTGGGTATCAGTCTTACCTAACCCTGACTTGCACATCTCAATTTCAGTTTAAGCAGGTTAGAAAACCGCACTGATTTTGAATGTCTAAATGATAAGAGAGCCAGGATCTATTCATTTTTGAGGTAAAGTTTAGGTAGAATTGGTTGCATTTGATTTTGTTCTTGAGGCCCCTGGAAATGCTAAGGACACTTAAGCTACTAATCATCAAGAGCAGAGATGGTACAGAAGAAAAGGAAAAAACAGAGGATAGTCTTCTATTTGACAAGGGTTTTCTATATGAAATTCAGTTCAATAGAGTAAAGCTTAATTGGGCTACTTTTTAAAAAGGTGCTGGGAACCTAATGAGGGACAGGAACACATAGTCCTTATCTTAGGAGTTAACACTTCAAAGGAATATTCTTTGGCCTCTAAAGCTAGACCATGGGCTATGCTTTCTTTTTGCTTTTGGGTGGAAATAGCTGCAGAGTTAAAATACTCTGGCTGAAGGTGCCCTACTGACCACATGTTGTTATGGCAGAAACAGGAAAATTAAAAAAAGATTTTTCTAATGCTGAATGTCTTAAACTGACACTAGATTTTCAAGACACATACCCTCTCAGAATAGATGATGTGACTTATTCCAAGGGCTCCTTCGTGGACATGAGGGAGTCCCAGTTTAGGGCATGCCAGCCCTCTTTCCTCTTTCCGCTATGATCTTTACTTACTCTTCTGATGATAAAAATGCCAGGGAGGATACATTTCAAGAAAATGAACAATTTAAAATGTTGCCTGTTTAAAAATTAAAATTAATTTGCCCTGTGAGTCATGAGTCTCATTTTTATAGTGCCCTGAATAATTCAGGAGCTGAAGAGTTTGTACAGAGCTTGTGCAGTAGCTTTGGGCTGTCTTGCTTAGGAAGCACCCCATGCAGAAATGCTTAGCTTGAGTGAAGGAATTCTCCTGGGGTTCACATATCAGAATCTTAGGAATATTGTTATGGAAGGTGCAGCTTAGGAGGTTTTCAAGAACAGACTGGAAAGGGCATACAGACTGATCCCAAAAGGTAGGTTTAACTGTGATGAGGGAGCAGTTCCTAATGGAAAACATGTCTCTACTTCAACCTTTTACTGTCCCTGGAGACCTACAGGATAATATCTGAACTCCTTGTGTCTGAGACACAAAGTCTTCAGTTTTCTGGCTCCTGTCTGCTTTTCCATATTTGACTTTCATACTGCTTTTGTGCAATGTGGGCATCTTGGGTTGTAGACACAATGGGATGCTTGCAATTTCAAGAGGCATCCTGCTAATCCAAAGTAAGCCTTTCATCCACTGCTTCTGCCTGGAAGGTATCTGCACTCACTCTTTTTCCTCCTAGAAACTCTTTTTCCCTCTTCCTTTTTTTTTTTTTTTTAGCTTAATTGTCATGACGTTTAGAAAGCCTTCCTTGAAACTCTAGATTGTTTTAGCTATTCTCTGTATTCACCTCATGCTTTGTGCTTTTCTTTCTTACAGTACAGGTAACTTCCATATAACATGGTTGTTAGGTTCCTAAAAAATGCCATGTTCCTGGCTGGTGGCTCAGTGGATAAGGCACTGGACTTCGAACCTAAAGGTCACAGGTTCGATTCCCAGCCAGGGCATATAATGGGGTTGCAAGCCAGGTTTCCAGCCAGGTCCATAGCTGGAGGCAGGTGAAAAAGGCAACCATACACTGATGTCTCTCTCCCTCTCTGCCTCTCTCCCTTTCCCGCTCTATAAAAATAATAAATAAAATCTAAAAAAGAAAAAGCCATGTTATGCAAATTCTGTGTTATATGAAATAAGGAACTAGTACAAAACAGGGGGTTAGGTTCCAAAAATTAAAAAGCATACTATTATAGTTTTATAATTAAGAGAAATATCTTTATTAAAGCAATTTCACCAAAAGTATAACATATTAATATGTATTAAATAATGTTTTCATCATCGCTACTAAGTACCATTAACTGAGGGTGTTTTCTGTATGACAAGATATCTTCATCTTCTGAACTTTCTTCAGCATTATCTTGACTTCTATCCTGTACTTTTTGTAAATAATCTCTTACTACTTAATATTCCATAAACATAATGCATTTAACATTCTAATAAATTTTAAAATTCTGCAGGCAAATGTGATACAACATCCACGATCCCATGAAAAATTTCAAATGAGATCTTTTGCTCTTAATAGCTTTTATTACATTCCATGTTATTTGGGGATTTCCCTAATTTTGAATGAGATTTTTTTGCTCTTAAAAGCTCTTATTATGCTCCATGTTGTTCAGGGAAAAAAGTGAATCACTCAGAATCACTCAGCTAATTAGTGATAAATCCGGGATTTAACCCTGGGAATTGTGACTACAAATTGGAAATCTGCCTATCACGTGGTGGTGTGATTTTCCCATGCTAGCTCTGGAAGTCTGTGGTAAGGTGATGGTTGAGAAAAGGAAAATTATACATAAAAGAAAAAGTAGAGAAGCCAGAAGATAAACTACAGGTTTTTCATGAAAAGAACCCTTGGAGTCAGATACACCTACTGGCAAGTATGATATGTTATATTTGTTGATTTATATTATCCAAATTAGAGCTATTGATGCAAGAGTCAGGAGATTTATTTTTCTTTGTAAACCTAATACTTACTTATTTCCTGACAATGAGTAGGTACTCAATAAATGATTACTTTTTAAAGACAGGATCTGAGGAAATGAGTGCATAATTTGTCTATTTTAATCCTGAATATAAAAAGAAAAGTTGTTATTTTGGTTTTAAGTGTTTTACCTTAATTTAATAACTATTCTTCACCTATGTATATTCTTCTCCTATGTACCCCTGCCTGCTATTAAGAATTTGGAATTAATTTCTTACATACCTACTTACATGCTTCTTTTGTCTTTGTCCTTGTAGATGGTAAGACTAGTATTCTGCAAAGTTAGAGTTCACAGTGTGTTTCTTCAGGAACCTCAGTTGGGGATAAAGAGCACCTTTGTCACTCCATTACTAAATATCCTAGTAGGAGCCACAGTCCATGCAGGTTTGTTGTTTCTCATATATTAAAGCTTTTAAATAAACCTTGATATAACCTCAGAAAGCCTCCATTCAGAAATATTAAAGTAGCAATGCAGATCTGTGGAGTGATTTATTCATTTATTTTTTTCTTTAAAAAATTGTGATTCTAATACAAGCATTTCTTTCTTGGGAAACCTTTCCATTTTAATCAGTTTTCTTTCCTAGGGAACTTGCCTGTTAAAGTTGTATCCAATTTGTGATGCGGACAGAATGAAAACAAATGGGGAAGAAAAGAGCTGCCACAGTGAGGATGAATTTGTTCTTTAGACAGTTTTTTTTTTTTTTTTTTCTGAATCACTGAAGAGAAAACATTTTACTTGTCATCCCTATTTAGGAAACAATGCTGTGCTTCTGAAACCTCTTTAACCCTAGTTACAGTCAGAAATTTGAAGCCTTCTCTGTGAGTATCTATCTTAAAGACTTTGGAAAATAGCAGGGTTATATTTCATTTGGTCAATTAAAAACAAATTTATTAAATAAATCTTGCACAGACTATTAGAGTCAGTAAATGGTACATAACTGCTAAAACAAAATGAAATAAAACACCTATAACAACTTAGGCCACATTAATTTTGATAGTGTTCAATGTGAAGGTGGTTGTGCTTTTCAACTTATTTTATTTTAAAATTCTTTTTAAAAATATATAGTTTGTTGATTATGCTATTACAGTTGTCCCAGTTTTTTCCCCTTTGTCCCCCTCTGCCTGGTACCCTTCTTCCCTCCAACACCGCCCCCACCCCCCGCCCCTGCAACTCCCAGGTTAGTTCATGTCCAGGATTGTGCATTTAAGTTCTTTGACTTCTCCATTTCCTTCACTATTCTTAACACCCCCTTGTCTATTTTGTACCTACCAATTATGCTTCTTAATCCCCTGCATTTCCCCCCTTTCTCCCACCCTCCCCACTGATAACCCTCCATATGATCTCCATACCTATGGTTCTGTTACTGTTCTAGTTGTTTGTTTAGTTTGTTTTTGTTTTTAGATTCAGTTGTTGATAGTTGTGAGTTTGTTGTCACTTCAATGTTCATAATTTTCATCTTCTTTTTCTTAAATAAGGTCCTTTAACATTTCATATAATAATGGCTTGGCGATGATGAACTCCTTTAGCTTTACCTTGTCTGGGAAGCACTTTATTTGCTCTTCCATTCTTAATGATTGCATTGCTGGATACAGTAATCTTGCTTGTAGGTCCTTGCTTTTCACACTTCTTGCTAGTCCCTTCTTGCCTGCAAAGTTACTTTTGAGAAATAAGCTGATAATCTTATAGGAACTCCCTTTTAGAGTTACCTGGAAAGGAGTCAACTTACTTTAAACTGACCACAACTTTGATATTGCATTTATCTCTAGAATCTATGATGTTAAAAAGGATATTGAATATTCTTGAAAAAACATGTTCAGAGGTAAATCAGGATAGTGGGAGGGCTTCAACTGTGGCTACCTGAGAACATTTGAAGAAACTAGACTTTTACACTAAAAAACAACTTTACTCTCTGTTGTGCTTTTCAAGGAGCTTTATGGAAGCATCAATTTACCAACATTCTAAACTTGGAACTTGAAGATGGGTGGGTTCCATTCACATCCATCTCGGTCCCTTCTAACTTTGTACCTTTTTTTTTTATACTGAAATCTCCAAATTCTGCTGAATTCTCCAACCTCTCTTGGTAGACAGCTTCTCTATATGCCTTCCACATCCATCTTGCTCTGTCAACTCCACCCCACTCAGGAAATGTTTATGTAACCCCTTCTACAAGCAATTTTGTGTTGGCATCTCCAGATAGGCTAGGAGGAGGTACCCCAGGGATACAAGGCTCTGAGTACATAGAGGTTTGGATTCAAGTTCTGCTACTTGTTAAGTGTGTGACCTCAGAGCTCTTCTAATCTCTCTGACTATGCTTCCTTATATGTAAAATAATACATGCTTATATGATTGTGGTTAAGATTAAATAATACAGCATATAAGAATATTGTTAGCTTGGTAAATCTCTAGTTTTCCTTTTTAGCTTCATTATCTGCTATCTAACAACATTTATTAGATGACTGAAAAAAAACTTTCAATTTCTACCCACTTTCTTCTCTTAAAAATGGCCCTTTTAAAATAAAAGCATCATATCTCTGTTTTTAAATAACTTTTCTATTATAGGGCTACTTGTTGTAGTTTGTAAACTACTGTTGTTTACTAAGGCTAACTAATAGCTTACATTTATTGGGATTTACCTTCTTTGTTAGAATTTTTATAGTAACTGTGAAAGTTAAATATAGTTGACTGCTTTAAAGGAGAAGGTGGCAGGGGGCTTCTGAGTCAGGATTCAAAGCTTGGACAGTGTAGTTGTAAAAGCCATGTTCTTTCTGTAGCAAGATAGATTTCTGAGTCCCAGGGGACAGAAATTTTATCTCAAGCCTTCTTGTAATCCCATTACCTAGCAGAGTACCCTGCATGAAGTAGGTGTTCAATAACAATTTATTTAATCAGATCAAATTGAACCAAACAATTGATTTATCACTACCTTTGCTTTCCTGTTGATAACTTTAGTTGTGCATGTCTTGACTTCATTAATAACTAAAAAGGCTCATTTCCTGGGACTTATCTGAAGCCAGGTCATCTGCCTGTTAAAAATATTTTCTACCTTTTCAAAGTGATTGCAATAATTTTACAAAATGTTTCAATTAAATTTATGAGCTGTGTTAAATAAGACTTCTATGTTTTATAGTTTAAAAGTAACTAAAATAATACAATAGAGTCATGCTAATAAAATACTAATTGAGATATACATCATAATAATGATGAGGCTCTTTTCAAGTATGAAGAGGTTTGCAAGTGTTTCCTTAAAACTTATGGACTCCTACTTATTTTCAAGGAGATTGATATTTAGGGAAAGCATGTATCCAAAACCAATGTTAATATTATCTTTCAAACTGACATGCTTCCCATTACCCCATAGAGGATGCCACTGTACTTGTATTCTTCTATCTCCAAACATGGAGGCTGTTTTTTTCTGAGGCAGATTGGTCCAGGGGAAAATCCACTGATGTCTGCTTCACTTTTTGTAAACCTCTTAACTGAACTTCATACATTAGTCCCTCCTTGTTTAATCTTTTCCCTACATTGCCTTGAGAGTGATTCCTTTAAGCCTGAAATACAATAATCTCCCTCCCTACTGCAAAACTCATCTGTAAAACATGGATAGTATATTGTCCATCTCACAGACCTGTTGTAAAGAGTAGATGAGGTACTGCATGTGTTTAGGGTCATGATTTTATTCTTACTATTACTCAGAGAACATGGGCTTTATTTTTTGTGACTGATGTAACTGGGAAGCTGGAAAGAAGTGTATACGTATGTGTGTGTGGGTAAAACCCTGAAAATTTCTAATTACTGATCTCTTAGTCCTCTCCAGTTTAAATAATGGCTTTGGAGGACTTAGTCTGTTTGGTTAATGGCCCTCTCTGTTCCTCTCCAAGACGTTCTCTAGCATGTGAGATTGGGGCCGGTGTCACCTGTTGCAGCAGATGGAAGGGGCCTAGCTCCCTAGAGCTCCTCTTCCTGCCCTCTGGTTCTTCTCCTCTCACTGGCCATGTCGGTGTTGTGTTTCCCTGCCATTGGCCTAGAGGCCAAAGTTTATTAATGGTGTATTTTCTGGCTTCTGGCAGGCTCTGTTGTTTCTCCTACTCCCTCCACCCTTTTCATTGGCACTGAGGAAGCTCCTGGCTAACTGTGTTGAAGCAGACCCCCAATAGCCCTGAGCTACAGAGTCGCTTTGCTCTGGCCATGGAATACCCCATGAGCTAAGGGGGAAACTTCTGCATTTCTCACAACATTGGAGTCAGGGGAGCTTTGGAAATGCTGGTTCAGGCTTTCCCAATTTTGTGACTACTTTTACCCCATGTTGCTACAGCACTAACTTGTACATTGCCTCTCACGCTATCCTCTAGTTCTAAATGGTGGACTGAGCACAGCTTATAGCTACTGCCCCTGAGATGTTGACTTTTTGACATGCTCTCTGCTTGTTTCTGCTTCCTTTTAAATGGAAATCCCCATTTTTTTACTATGCTAGAAGGCTGCTGTTTCTGCTCAGGCTTGAGGAAACTCCTCTGAGGTTCAGGCTTCTACTTTCCCTGGCTATTATAAGTGGAAGTGGTATTTTCTTCTTTATGGAAAAAGTCCCCTCTGTGATAAGGGTTGATTCAATATGGTTCTTGATATAGGAGATACAGGGCAATTAAGAAGTGGTAGTTACCTCTGCTTGGCATTATAAACGTTTAGACAATTTTGGCTGCTGTTAGCTTTTTATCACTTTCACCTTTCAATGCACTTCACTCTCTTGCTGCACTCAGAAATACAGGACTTTCTGCATAAATCTGAATTTAATTTCACTTTATACTTTCAATAAAGATAGTTTATTAAACAGACCACAGAAAGAATTTAATTTTTATGCTCTTAAGGAAAGAAACCAACTTAATCACCAGGGAAAAGCAATTTTTCTAGACAATGATAATATTAAAAATATCTAATATTTCTAAAAGACTACATGTTCTGGAAGCTTTATATTTATTATCTCATTTAATCCTTGCAGCGACTCTTTGAGGCAGGTGCCATCATCATTTCTATTTGGGATATAACTTAGAAAGGTTAATTTATGTTCTCAAGGTCACAAGCTAAGAAATGACAGAATCAGAATTGGAACCCAGATTTTCAGATGGCAAAGTTCATGCACTTAACTGTTATGCTTTATTATTTGCCAAGTGTTCTGACATTATTCAGGCTATATCTTCATGCTGTAATCACTGTGCTGTCTTGACCTTCCTTTACTCTGTGTACCTGAGTAGGCCCTGGGCATAGACGACTAATATCTGTCCTTCAAAGCTCCTGATGGTCCTTCATTAACGTGGCTTTGTTTAATCTGTAACTGTACTTAGATTGCCATTCTCCCTGTCCCTCTTACCACCCTACATGTAGCTCAATGCCACTTTTCTTTAGATTCATACTTCTATCTATGTTGCAAGTAATATTTTTACTCAAATCCTGTATCATACATGTTTTTACTTTTGTCAGGGCATGTAACCAGTCTGCCTTCAGTAGGAGGTACTATTTGTATATGTGTGTCTCTAAATTTAATGAGGAGAGCTTCTTTTTCAGTTTAAATAAGTGGAGTCCAAGACAAGTCTATTCTTAATATTAATCACACTTAACCCTGGGAGAAAAGAAAGATGCTGAACCCCTGATGACTGTCTGTAGGGACATCTGGTCAAAGGGCCACCTAGGCAGGTCACTGTGATGGTGGAGTGTTTGAAAATAATAAAAGAACCAAAATGCAGGCACAAAGTCTCACTAAATACCATTGAATCCCAAATTTCTGCACTTGGTTTACAAGCCTTCTCATCTCACCCCTGTAACCCCTTTCAGTTTCATGTGTAGTACTTTCCTTTCCATATTTCACACTCCCACTATATTGGACTATTTTTGACTTCCTGAGGAACCTACACTACATATGTCTTCTCCAGCCTTGAGTTTGTATGTGCTCTTTAGTCCATCTGGAAGGCTCTTCCCATCCCATCATGGCTAATGCACTCATGCCTCCAGCTTGGGCTTAAACATGACCACTTCCACTTAATCAAGGAGGGTTTCTTAGACTCCCTGGAGGAAGCCAGGTCTTCCTGATGAATACTTTGAAGTACTTTATAAATCCTGAATGAAAATATTTCATACTCTTTAATGTTAATTGCTTGTTAAATGCTGTCACAAGGAAGCTGAGGCTTGAGTTCATTCTCTTTCAATGATTTCAAATTTTCCAAACAAGACACCATGGTTGAGAAAAGTGTGAGGGGTTCCACGCAAATGAAGCAGTAAGTGTAAGGGCATAGAACTGTGAGAGAGCTTGGTGGTTTTGAAAGAACAGAATTTTCATGTGGCTAGAACAGAAGGTGCTGGTGGGGTAAAAGAAGTAAGAGAAAAGGCTGGAGAGATTAAGGTAGGGGCCAACTCAAAAACATCCTTGTTTATATACTAAGCCATTTATGCTTGATTTGGTATATCCTAAGGAGTTATTACAGAATTTTTTGCTGAGGAGTATCATGGCCAGATAGTTGTTATAGAAACAAATCATTCTGGGGTCAGAGCCCTGAAGTGATGAAGGATTTAATTCAGGAATTGGCAGTGCTGGTGGGGCAGCAGGAGTGATGAAGTGGGGCAAGGCTGACAGATTGATGTGATACAGGGTTGAGGGACAGGGGATGACACCCCGGTTACTGATCTCAGGAACCTGGATTGGAAAGAGGCAGAGTCTAACAGACCTCATGCTTTTTGCAGGACTTTAAAAAGCCACTAGGGTATGCTGTCAGGAGCATTTGCATTTGAGGATGAAATAGCACATATAGAATTGCATTTTGAATTGAATACCCCAGACAGCTTTAATTCAGAATCTGTCAAAGTCCATTATTGTTCTTCTGCTATGATGCTTGATGGGGGAAATCACTCAGGAAGCAGCACTGTAAACTAACATCTCAAGTACTTACTCCATCATAAAGAGACCAGAGAGAGCAATCATTGAAATACTCTTTCATTCTGTATTGATATCCACAGGACAGTCATCTGTGGATACATACATATGTACATAAACACACATAGACACACTTTAGAAAAGGGTCAGTTATTCAGCAAAGTAGCCTTGGTAATCAATCCCTCACATCTAATATAGTATTTTAAAGTTAATATTAGCACCGTTACATATTTTTCCTAATTCTCACATCTAGTGTGTGAGACAGACAGGCAGATGCCCTGTTTTGCAGATGAGGAGATTGACCCCTAGAGAGATTAAAAGGTTTGCCCAAGGTTACAGAAAAGGAATGGCTCTTGCACCAAGTTCTCTGTCTATGCACCTGAAGCTGGAATCACATCTTTGGAGGCAATGTCTAGCTCTTTTTACTATTGTATAGTATCAATGCTTTCTCAGTCTTATATTCACCATGTAGTTCAAAGAAATGATTCTGTTTTTAACATTTGTTTATAACTGATTGGAGTCTGTTACCATGTTGATATTACATCCATAGATACAGATGTGGATATATCTATATATGACTGAAAGTTATGGAGTATAACATTTACAATAACTCTTTGGAAGTGACAGGAACTGGACTTAAATGTGTTTAAAAAATAAGACAATGCAATTACAAAGTATAAAGTGGTTAGGATTCTTTTCAGCCTTGGCTGGATTCAGGACATCCCAATAATTCTCTTTATCTCTTTCTCTCTTCCTCTCTTCCTCTGTCATCCCTTCATCTTGGCCTCCTTTTATTTCTTATCTCTTTATCTTTCTTTTTTTCTGCATTGTCTTAATTTCTAGCCAAGGTTTCTCTCTGGTTTAAAAGATAGTTTTGGAAGATTGAAATTTATGTGCCTTTTAGTATCTACAATCTCAGCAATAAAAAGAAACCCCCTCTCCTAGCATCTATGTCAGTAGTGTGCTTTGTCTTGCTTGAGCCATGCACTGTCATGTAAGCAAATCTAGTTTGAACGGGGCACTCTGATTTGGCAACAAATCACTGGATCAGAAGCCCAGTGCTGTGGTGGCAGAAGTGCCACCCTCAGTCATTTTCCACTCTCACCAAGACTGTATGGGATGGGAGAGTGTTGTTCTTCCCAGAGAAATTAGATGCTGCTGTTAAGAGACTGGAGATGAATATAGAGAATTCTGCACAGGGAAAACCCAAAGGTATTACCCTGCACCCAGCAATTCATAGATAAGACAGTCTTCTAGATGAGTATGATAATTAAGGGCTTTCTCCCTGAGCTTTTCTACTCTGTATTATGTCACTTTGAGAGTCACCTTTTTCAGACTTGGTTTTTTCAACTATAAAATGAGGATAAAGCTCCTTGCCTGACTACTGTGTATGGTTATTGAGAGGATCTAAGTGCTCTGTGCATGTGCAGTGTCCTCCCTCAGACGTGAGGTCCTGCAACACCAGTCTCATTCTGTCTGCATTCTTCTGGGCACAATGTCCGTATTCAGAAAAGTCTAAGGAGCAATGGTGGCATTTCAGGGGGCCGTGTGGAGAGGCAGTGCTGACCCAAAGAAGTAGATTCCTAATTGTGGATTTATAAACAAGCCAGAGGAGCAATATTTAGTGGGAAGGATGCCTTCAAATGCCCCTTATTGGATGCCACTAAGTCAATCCTCTGCTTTGCTCCAGAAAGCATCCCTGTGCAGAGAAAAAAGAAGGGGATTTGGAGTCAGATTTGGGGGAGGGTTGTGCTAGTTCAGCACTTACCTTTTCCCAAAAGTTGCTGTCAAGAACAAATGAAACTGGGGTGGGAGGAGTTAGGATAAAGACAGAGATGAGTGGGAGGAGCCCTCCCATGTCTACTTCAGCAGTGAATTCTGTTGGAGCCCTGCCCAAGACCTCTCTGGTAGATCCCTTCTATAGTTTCTATGTTCCTCTTTTAGATTTGGTCTGCTGTTGTGACTAATGGCCTGCACCTGTGACTCTTCTTTATCTGATTGCCACTTTGCCAAGTGCTAAAAGTACAACCATCTGGAGGCCCTTAACCAATGACTATGTCAGCCTGGGTCCCTTGCCTTGGGTGGTATGGCTGAGATAAAATCAGCCATGCAGTGCTCTTCTGTTGGATCAGGACTTTGCCTAAAACCTCACTATTGCTTTTCTTTGTCTTTTTCCCTCTCCTTTCTCCATCCCCTCAATCAATTTCTTTTCTTTTCTTTTTTTCCCCCTAGGAGGTCCTGATTCTTAAATTACTTGCACATAATTCTTATCTTAAAATGAGGGAATTTGATTAAGGACAATTTACTAATGTCTCATTTTCAGTAAGGTGACTGACTTACTCATTTTCCCCATCTGGAAAAAGAAGATGATAGCATCTACCATACATGGGTATTGAATCATAGTAATCATTCAATAAATGATAATGGTTATTTCTAAGTACATTTTGAGGCCTTCTGCAAGTAACAAGAGCAAAGGTAACTTAATCTTATGAGATATGAGAGTAGCCCAGATCAGGTCAACCTGGTGCTAAGGTCCAGCTCTCTATGTAGCTGAATATTTCTTTACTTTAAAATTCCAAGGTCCATCTCTTCTTGTTTGGTATATGTTTCCACCACCTGCCCTTGCCCTGCCCCTGGGGTTGTGCCTCTGAGAGCTCTCTGGTAGATCCTCTGCTTTATGGAAAGGCCTCTTTGAGTCATTTGCGGAAATAGCCTTTGCTTCAGTGAGCAGGGATCTCCCTTCCCTCATCCCCAGATTAAGTGCATGCTGCATCTTCCCAAATGAGAGCATCGACCAGACTGACCAGGCACGTTTATTGCTGTAGATGAACTGTGGCAGGCCAGCTGGGGATTGTGAGGCAGCAAAGGCTCCCATATGCACAAACCACTCAGTCCCTTTGGCTCCAATTTGCTGTTGGCTCATGGGGAGATTGTAACAAGAATGTGAGTGACTGGTTGAACACAGAGGAAGCTCTGGACAGGAGGGCTAGAAAAAGCTTTGATCAAACAGGATGTTTCGCTGCCCTGCTCAAGGTGGGAAGGTTAGGGAATTTGCCCTGTTCACTCAGCAACATACTTTGCTTGGGGCTATGACAAGCCCTTTCTGTGGCCTCCTGTAGGAAGTGACAGCCCCCAAAAACATCAAATGAAAAGAAAGAGCCAACTATTTCTCTCAGGGAAGTGAGCAGGGTTTGAAAGCTGTGTACTTGGTATGATTTAACAAAGAAAGAAAACAAAAGAATAGAGCTCATTAAGACTGAAAGGAACCTAAGTGATCATACAATCTAATTCAGAACTTTTTAGACAAAGAAACTGGCGCCCACAGAGAAGAAGGTTTTGTTACAAAGTCTTAGGGCTAGTGTCAGAGGAGGGTATGGAACCCAAAGCTAGACAAATAGGCACTAGTTTTTCTATCACCCCCTTCTACTTTGTTGCTGCTTTCATTTTAGCTCTCCTGCTCTGGAGATACTGTTTTAGTACCACTTTGATCTTCAGCATGTTAATCTGAGCCTCCACAGCTGCCAGCCTCTCATAGACACTCTTGTGAGCTGAGTTGTTACTCTTGAGGACATTGTGAGAGAGAGCACAACTTGTCCAGGGACACACAGGTAGTACATGGCCCAACGTCTCTCTGATAGTGAATCCCCCACCCCTTCCAATATTTAGTGCTACCAGTGAGTACTGGCTTCTGGGATCTATTAAGATTATTGATAAGAATTTGAAAGAAAGGAAAGGAACTCAGTGGGGCCAGACAGAAAGAGGCTGGAATAAGGTAGTTGAGAAAGTATTGGCTGATGGTGGCGTTTGGCTTTCCTATCTGTTGAACACATCTGTCAGCAGGAATCCTTTGAATGATAGTTTGAATGTATGATCCATGGGCAATATTCTTTGTTTCAAGTTTAAAGTAGATTCATAAAACTAAAAAAAATCTGCCCTGGCTGACATGGTTCAGTGAACTGAGCACCAGCCTGCAAATCCAAGAATGGCTGGTTCAATTCCCAGTCAGCATACATGCCTGGGTTGTGGATTGGGACCCCTGTTGGGGATGTGTGAGAGGCAACCGTACATTGATGTTTCTTCCCATTCTTTGTCCCTCCCTTCCCCTCTTTCTAAAAATAAATAAAATATTTTAAAAAGTCTTGCCTATAGTTTCTACAAGAGAAAAGACAGGCTGAGTGACACTTAGAAAAACATATAATATTGGCTTATATTCTTACAGATCACAAGGCCATGGGGGTTTTGAGCTTTTGAATAAGAAAGGAAAATCAACTTAATCTCTTCTGACTAATAAGCTTATTTTTTATTCAAAGAAAGGTTGGCAAATCTTATATTCAGAATGTAATTGTATTTCCAGAAGTGGCTAAGTATGATAGCAGATAAAGTGCTTTCATCTATGTGACACAATTAAAAAGACCAGTCAGTGCGTATAAACAGCACCTGCATCCCATGAGGTCTCCTGATGAGGTAGGAAACAGGAGATGGGCAGAATGAAATATTTTCAATTCTTGGGAATTGTGAATCACTGGTATACCAAAGTGCCCTGAGGTTGAGGGAGAAAATAAACACAAGTTCCAGAAGAAAGATGAAAGTGACTTTAACACATTTTCTATAGTTATAATAAAGTCTTTTATTTACATTAGATATAGTTTTGATTTTGAAATATTAGAACCAATATAAGGAAAAGAAGTAAAAATATCCATAATACTTACACATTATTATATCACTTTTAACATTTTGGTTTGTGTTTCCACTTGTTGTATTTTTTAATTCTATGCTTAATCCTCATGTATTATTTTAATGTTATGTACAATTTTGTTCACTGATTTTTCCAATTAAAATATCTTAAACAATTTTAGGTTTTAAATGGCTTTTCCAAAGGTGTTATTAATGGTTCCCTATACTTACTGAGTGGATAGAGAATAATTCATAACCTTTTCATTACTGTTGAACATTTAGGTTGTTACTATGAGTGGTATTAAAGTTTATTAAAACCTCAGAATTTCTTATACTGGTATATTTCTTTTAATTAGGTAATATAATTAATAATATTAATAAATTTGCTAATTTTAAATTAACCTTGCATTCCTGTTATAGATATACCTTATTATGATGTATTCTGAATTGCATTTGGGATTTTATATCCACATGCATAAATATGATTGACTTCAGAAACATCAAGGCATGAAAACTCATGACTCCCTTTTCAGACAGACCTGGTTTTGGATCATCCATTTCCTAGTTTTATAAATTTAAACAAATGACTTAGTCTTTATTTTTATGTGTTCTTTTATTTTTATTTGGCTGTGTACTCAAGGGATATGATGCTTCCCTGTGACAAAGTACTGAATTCTGGAAGGTAATGTGAATGTCATAGCATTCTACCAGTCAAAGTTATTGAAAATTCAGATAGACTAACACCATATTCAAAGTTGGGATGACATTTTTCCTTATATTACCCTACATTTTAAATAACCAGTCTTTCAAAGCTGGCAGAATTAGACTTGTGTGTGAGTATAGGCATGCAAGTACCATTATGCTACAACCTGGTGGAACCTAAAGCTTGATCTGTTGACTGCTGGCTGAACAGGAAGAATTTCCAGTCCTGCCCACCTGGAGAAAAGCCACACTCACAGCTCATTCTCAGGTGCATCGCAGTAGTGGTGGAAAGCAAATCATATAGACATTTGGTCACATTGGGTTTCAAAACCCTGCTATTTGTTGATCTCAGAAAAATTTCCTAACCTTTCTGGATCTCAGTTGTATTAACTGTAATAGAGGTTTAATACATTTATTGATAAGTTACACAGTTTCTTTCATATAGTAAATACTCAATGAATGGCCACCATTATTATTATGTTATCCCCTTAACAAGGAGTTACTTCTCCCTATGTGTTAATGGTTCTGGTGGGACAGACAGGTGTCTCACAATTAAGATAAACAATTGTCAGCTGCCAAGTAGAATAGTTATTGGACTATTATATTGTCTAAGATTTATATATATGTCCATACATGGAGGTTATTTAATTGCTTGATTGTTAACTCAGTTGAAATATTTGTATCAATATCATTATAGGGGGTGCACAGTAACTTAAATTTGGATCTCTATTTAAATGACAAAAAATACTGTACTGTTATACAGCATGAAAAAAAATTATTGTTTCCAGATGACTGACACATGCTAGGCAATGCAATGAAAAGAAATAGAAACTGCCACATTTCTCAAAATAGGTCATAAAAATCTTCAAGTGGGAAGTTGGAATGACCAATTTATGGATTTGAAATACTGTCATTTAGATGCCAAGCAGCTCTCTCTCTCTCTCTCTCTCTCCCCCCTCCCTCCCTTTCTCTTTCTTTCTCAAAAGCTTCCTAATTCAGAATACTTCTTTTCTAAAAATTTTATTTATTATTTTTAGAAAGAGGGGAAGGGAAGGAGAAGCAAGGGAAAGAAACATCAATGTATGGTTGCCTTCCACCTGCCTCCAGCTATGCACCTGGCTGGAGACCTGGCTTACATCCTGGTTATGTGCCCTGACTGGGAATCAAACCAGTAACCTTTGGGTTTGCAGGCTGGCTGAATACTTCTTTCAGTTAAGAGAAAGAATAAAGTTATGAAGGTGATGCAAATGAAACACTGATATTCTTCTGTATGCATGAAAATAACATTGCTAATATTAAAGGGATGAGAAGACCACTATCATGAGCACCATTTATGAAAAGGAGAAAATTTGGGCTCTGAGCTTCATCAGGACACTAAAGGAAAAGGTATGAATAAACACAGATTATTGTTAAATATAAAACCGTGAATACTTTTGCGGTTGCCTCCTCTAGACCCAAAGCTTTAATAAAGTAGTATGGCTTATTAAATGGGCAACATATTAGAGCCTGGTATGGTATGACAGCATGTGTGACATTGTGATTTATAAAAAGAAATATTTTTGTGTTCCTTGCTGGCACAGAGCTAAAAAAGAAAAACACCCTTAAAATTTCCTTTTTTAAAAAATATTAAAATTAGATAGGTAACCCACATTTTGCACATTTAAAATATTTTAGTAAAACTATAACAAAATTTAACATAAAATTTTTTAGGTATGTAGTTCAGTAGTATTAAATGTCTTCATATTGCTATGCAACCAATCCAGAAGTCTTTTCATCTTGCAAAACTGAAAACTCTGTACCCATTAAACTGTAACTCCCCAATCTCTCTCCCTCCAGCCCTTGGACACTACTATCTGTTTTCTGTATTAATGAATCTAACTAGTCTAGCTACTTCACATCAGTGGACTCATATGTTATTTGACTTTTTGTAATTGGCTTATTTTACCAAGCATGATTTTCTCAAGATTTATCCAAGATGTAGGTCTTGACAGGATTCCCTTCCTTTTTAAGGTTGAATAATATCTGTTTCATTCATTCATTCATCAAGCATTGGAATGCTTCCTCTTTTTGTTATTGTGAATAATGTTGTCATACATATGGGTATACAAATATCTCTTAGAAACCCTGCTTTTAATTCTTTGTGTATATTCAATGGAACTGCTGGATCATATTAGTTCTATTTTTAATTTTTTGAGGGATGGCCCTACTGAGTTCCACAGTGGCTGCGCCATTTTATGTTCCTACCACAGAGTACAAGGTTCCAGGTTTGCTCCATTAAAAAAACTATTTATCTATTTGAGGGAGGGAAAAAGATCAATTTGCTGTTCTATCCACTCATGCACTCATGCAATCATTGGTTGACTCTTCTGTGCCCTGACTAGGGAGCCAACCTGCAACCTTTGGCATATGGGATGACACTCCAAGCAACTGAGCTACACAACCATGTAGTTTCTCCACATTTTTACTAACCTGTGTTATTTTGTTTTTCATAGCAGCCACCCTAACTGGTGTGAGGTAGTATCTCATCATGGTTCTATGCATACATTTTCAAAAAAGAACCATTTCACTTCTGATGGCTGCTTTGAACTTCATCTTCAGAGCCTGAGGTATGCACTTTACTCCTCAGTCCCCAGACAGCAGGCAGTAGGAGGGTAGGGGGTGAGTGGGGTGAAAGGTGGGTGAGGACATTCAAGCTTGGACTCAGAACACAGTAGGTCTGCAGGAGTTGCTGCTTTCCTCCTCCTCCCCTTTGTTTTATCTTGCACTGACAGCCTATTTTGCCATCCTGACTGGAAGTTTTCATCCCTTGTAAATTCAAGTGATAAAAATGACAAAGGTGTCTTCTGTTATGTCAATGAGGTGACTTATGGAATACCCCTACATCTAGGAATGGGACCCCTTCCAGAGGGATGAATTGTGTGATTAGAAGATTGAAATTTTAAGTCCCATCCCTTTGACCTTTGGGAAGAGAGGCTGGAGGTTGAACTCCAGGGAATTAAGGGAAAGGGGTGCTCCCCTAGATTGTGGAAGCTCTGACCTCTTTTCTTATACCTTGTTCTATGCATCTCTTACATCTGGCTACTCCTAAGTGATACCCTTTTATCATAAATTGGCAATCTCACGAGTCAACTGGTTTCCTGAATTTTGTGAGACACTTTGTAAATGAATCAAACCCAAGAAGGGAGACATGGGAGCTTCTGATCTATAGTCAGCAATACAGATAACAACCTGGAATTTCTAGAGACCCTATGTGGGATCGGGGTAGTCCTGCGGGACTCCACCTTCAACCTGTGGAATCTGAAGCTATGTCCTAGTAGATAGCATCAGAATTTACTGAGTGGAAGGAAACCATCCCAAAGCTTGGGGTTTGGGGAGTGAGGTGTGGGACTCGGTGGAGCACAGTCATTGTTCTCCATGTGCCAAGAAAATAAGAGGGGCTTTAACCATAGAATAGTGACGGAAAAGCTTTCAGGGCTGTGTAAGCTTCTGCCAGTGGCGAGGACGGGTCACCATGCCCACTGTGTCAAAGACCATGGTTGGAGATTGAAAAATGAGGCAGCAGGCATTAAGTGGGAAGAGCACACAGTTCGAGAGAAGCAGAGAACATGCAGTTTGAAAGGGGAAAGGCCTTGCAGTATGAGAGGAGTTAAGGTTAGAAGCACGAGGTTAGAGAGCCACATGGTCTGAGATTCTGAATTAAGAGCGAAAGAGCACGTGGGACTCACCGCTGCAATCAGGCACAGGTAGATGGAAGCTGCAGGAAAAGCTTCTGCTTTTCTGAAAGATGGCACCTCTGACTAGAGTATTCTGAAAACCGGCCTGGTTTGGCAGGGGAAGCAGGACTGTATGCTTGTGAGTATTTTAACAGGAATGGGGACTTCATGGCAGAATTCCACCTTTAATCTAAATGGGTATAATCTTTAAATAATTGAATTCCTTTTCTTATCACCAACTCTGTTATTAAGAGTTTTTCCTTAGGCAGTGGGCAGAAGAGCCCATCATAACTGAACAGCCCGTGGGTTCCATTTCAAGATGAGTTGAAAGGTAGGACAGCTGGCTGGTGTCCTGAGCATTGGTTGTTGGAGTGCGACCTCCTCCCCAGTGCACACGCACTGAAATTGGTGATCAGAGCACCTATTTGCAGTGTAATTAACTGATTAATTTAGCATTTGTTCCCAGACTCCTATGACAGGCTAGACGAATTCTGCTGAGTAGCAATTTGCTGTATGGTGCTTCATTGTAAGTCT
Organism: Noctilio leporinus; assembly: GCA_004026585.1. Taxonomy (NCBI): domain Eukaryota; kingdom Metazoa; phylum Chordata; class Mammalia; order Chiroptera; family Noctilionidae; genus Noctilio; species Noctilio leporinus. The sequence continues at coordinate 43,988 of PVIW01009548.1, forward strand.
GGGTTTTGTCCACGTGGGAGGGCTTGGTATTTATTTATTTATTTTCTGCTTCAAAGAGATAACAGAGAAGTAGAGAGTTATTCATACTAGCAAGCACTACAAATTCAAGTAAGCCTTTTGATCCTTTCGAATTCTTGTAGAGTTGCCGAGATGTAAGTGATGTTAACATAAAGCTTAAATCGTAATAAATGTTTGCATCGTTTAATGCCATGTCTCTTCTGAAATGCTAGTCACACAGCCGATGTGAGGTGTAATCCTGTTTAGAAATCACAGGCACCTTAAAGAGCCCGGCTGTCAGTTCCAACTTCAAAAGTCTCCAAGGAGGGTTTTCTAGTTAAATTTTAAGAAGAGCCTGAGGAACCTGGCCTACAAATCACTCCTTCTTCTATTCTATTCCATAGCTCCTATGGTATGGAAACATTAGACATTAAAAGTAAGAATTGATTTTGTTTGCTCACTGGTTTTAGTTTTCTGATTTGGTCACTGCTCCAACTAGGGAAGGATTAGTTTAAAATGTTGAGTTCCTGACACCAAGGGATGCCTTCTTAATGATCTCTGTTGGAATCCTTCATTTTGGTGCCTTATACAAAGAGCATAAGTATTAGCTAACAAGTTAATATAACTGAAATGAGCTGTACTTGGTATGTTTATAACTTTAATAAGCGTACTTAATTGTATGTATGTTCATAGTGCTATGTAAAATAAGAAAATTATAAAGGAATATCTACAGTGTTCTTTCTGGCTCTTCATTATGGTGTTAGGAAGACCCTTAGGGCAGGGCTAGTATTTTTCTCCCTGATATGTTGGTACCATCCTTCACATATATGATGATATGTATATTGTGTGTGTGTGTGTATATATATATATATATATATATGTATATGTATATTACATACTATATATACATACCTATACATTATACATATACACAGACATACCAGCATGCCTCTGTATTTGTCCATATCAGGCAACGGTCATTCTTACATCTTATGCAATAAAATTAACAGTAGAGGATGTTTTGTCTCATTGAGAGTCATGGGGTATGGGGCAAAGAGCATTAGCATTTAGTCACATAGATCTATATTTTAATATCATCTTATCATGTATCACCTGTGGGATACTAGACAAATTACTTAACCTTTAAGACCCTTACCTTAGCTTCCTTATCTATGGAATGAGATTAATAACACCTACTTTATGGATTTGCTATGACAATTAAAGTAATTTATTTAAAAGCCTGGCATGTAGTGGGTCCCAAATTAATGCCCCATCAACTTCTATTACATCATTCCTTTCTTCTAGGCTGTAATAGATTAAAAAATTATTCTTTAGAGCAAGAGTTCTCAAAGTGTAATCATGGGACCACCAGCATCCGCATCACCTGAGGGTTTGTAAGAAATGCAAAGTTTTGGGTACTACCATGGACTCCTGTATCAGAAATTCTGAGGGTAAAGCCAAGTAATCTGTGACCCTCCTTAGGTGATTGTGGCACATGATTAAAGTTTGAGAACCACTTCACTCAAGTACAGGCTTCGTGTTTAAACTAGAGTTCAACAATTTTGTTCCTGTTATTTTGTTATTTCTGAACAAATCTGAATATGGCACACATTACTGACAAGCAGCTCTCCTGTATAAAGACTGAGCATGCCCTCTGTTGTTTTTATTGTCCTGGACAGAGATGGGGTTGAGAGAGCGTGGAGTAACAATAGTAGCTGATTACAAAATGGAAAACCAGAGCACTAAATAAAATGTTTATTTGTTCTATTTCCTTAGCAATGCTTGGACCACCCTGGATTCAGATTTTATAATTTTGGTCAATTTAATGGATATGAGATTGCATAAATTTCTGGGTTTAATTGACATTTTCCTAATTCTAATATTTATTGTCTCTTCAATTGTTGATCGGTGCAAACCTCTATGAAATGCTGGTTATGCCTGTTCGTCATTTTTCTGTAAGTCTACTTAGCTTTTTCTTTTTTCAACTTTACTGAGATATAATTGACATATAGCATTTTGTAAGTTTAAGGTATACAATGTGTTGATTTGATATACTTCTATATTGAAAATTATTACCACCATTGTGTTAGCTAACACTCCCATCATATCATGTAATTACCACTTTTCTTTTGTGATGAGAACATTTAATGAAGGGATGTCAAACTCATTTTCACCAGGGGCCTCATCAGCCTTGTGGCTGCTTTTAAAGGATTGAACGTAATTTTAGGACTGTGTAAATGTAACTACCCTTTAACAGTTAAGCAAGCCAGGTAGAAACAAGGTGCCAGGCCAAAGGTGTTGGGCTGGATAAAACAAGATACAAGGCTGGATTCGGTCTCTGGGTCTTGTGTTTGCCACTCATGATTTAATATTTACTCTCTGAGCAACTTTGAAGCATGTAATAACAGTGTTATTAAATGTAATAACCATGTTGCACATAAGATTCCCAGACTTTTTTCACTTTTTCTTTTTCATCTTATAACTGGAAGTTTGTACCCACAACTGTAAACTCACTTTTGCTTCGCAGCCACTGTATATGTATGTGTGTGTGTGTATGTGTGTGTGAATCATATATACCTAAATTGTCTTGTCTTTCTTGGTTTTATTTTTTTTATCTTTTATCTCTTTGTGTTTGCTTAAACAGCTATTTTGAATTCTTTATCAGGCAAATTGTAGATTTCTTATCTTTGGGTTACACTACTGAAAGATTAACTTGATCCTTTGGTAGTGTCATGTTTCCTTGATTTTTCATGTGCTGTCTTCACATTAGAAGTAGCAGTCACTTCTTTCAGTTTATACTGACTTTTAGCAGAAATACCTTTTATCTGTTCTGCAGGATTCTTTTTTTAGCTAATTTTATTTTATTTTTTCTTAGTTATTTAAAATATTTTTAAATTTTATATTACAGTCGATATACAATATTACATTAGTTTCAGATGTACTATGTAGTGATTAGACACATATAATTTATGAAGTGATCACATTGATAAACCTAGTACCCATCTGACACCATACATAGTTATAACAATATTATTGATACATTCCCTATGCTATACTTTACATGCCTGTGACTATTTTGTAACTACTGATTTGCACTTTTTTAATTCCTTCCCTCTTTTCACCTATCCCGCCAACCTCCATCCCATCTCCATCTGGCAACCTTCAAAATGTTCTCTGTATTTGACTTTGTTTGTTTTGTTGATTCCTTTACTTTGTGTTTATAAATTCCACATATAAATGAAATCATATGGCATTTATTTTTCTCTGCCAGCCATTTCACTTGGCATAATACCCTCAAGGTCCATCCATGTTGTTGTAGGTAGCAAGCTTTCATTCTTTCTTATGGATGAGTCACATTCCATTGCATAGATGAACCACCTCTTTATCTGTTCTGCTATTGCATAACATTTAAGTTGCTTTAATAGCTCAGCTATTATAAATAATGCTGCAATGGTAGCACAGTGGGTAAGGCGCCCGCCTGTGAACCCAAAGGTCGCAGGTTCGATTCCCCAGCCAGGGCACATAACAAGGTTGCAAACCAGGTCTCCAGTCAGATCTGTGGCTGGAGTCAGGTGAAAGGCAACCATATGTTGATGTCTCTGTCCCTCTCTGCCTCTTTCCCTTTCCCTCTTTCTAGAAATAATGAAATAAAATCTTAAAAAATAATAATGCTGCAATGAACATATGAGGCGTATACCTGTTTGAATTAGTGTTTTGTGTTTCTTTGAATTAATACTCGGAAGTGGAATTGCTGCGTTCTTATTTATCTGTTTTAACCTTTGTTTTAAAGTCTATTTGGTCTGGTGTAAGTAATGTGACCCCAGCTTTTTTGTTTGTTTCCATTTTTATTTTTATTTATTTATTTTTTTAAAGATTTTATTTCATTGTTTTTTTAGAAAGAGGGGAAGGGAGAGAGGCAGAGAGGGAGAGAATCAATGTATGGTTGTGTTTCACCTGCCTCCAGCCACAGATCTAACTGGAGACCTGGTTTGCAACCTGGTCATGTGCCCTGGCTGGGGAACTGAACCTGCGACCTTCGGGTTCACAGGCCGGCGCCTTAACCACTGTGCTACCAGCCAGGGTGTTTCCATTTTTATAAAATACCTTTTTCTATCCCTTTCAGTCTCTGTGTGTCTCTTGATCTAAAGTGAGCCTTCTGTAGACAGCATATACAGATATTATTTTCTAATTCATTCAACCACCATTTACATTTAAAGTAATTGTCGATAGATATGTATTTATTGCCATTTTATTATTCATAATTTTGATATATTTTTCTTCTTCAAAAAGGTTTTTTTAAATATTTCTTACAATACTAGTTTGGTGATGGTGAACTCCTTGAGCTTTTTCTTGTCTGGGAAGCTCTTTATCTGTCCTTGGATTCTAAATGATAGCTTTGGTAGGTAGAGAAATCTTGGTTGTGGGTCCTTGCTTTTCATCACTTTGAATATTTCATGCCGAGCTGAATCTTCTGTTTGGGTGTGACATTTTTGAATGGTGCTCTTGTGTGGCCTAAAGCTAGCCACTGGGTATGTTGGTTCTGGGGCCTCTTGGCAGAGGTTCTGGTGGCAAGCTAAGGTCAGATGCTATCTGTGCCCCACCTAGAGACATTTGGTATGAGCTAAAAAGTGATCTGCAGATGGTTGCTACTTTGTGCTGGGCTTAGAGGTGCCTGGGAAAGGCTAAGTTGAAAACTGAGGCTGGATGCCACTAGTGCCAGACTCGTGGCTGCTTTATAGGTACATGGCACACCGAGGCCAGATGCTGCTTATTTGGAGTTTGTGAACCTTTGAAAGATTTTAGGAAAGTCTGCAGTATGAGCAATGGCATGCCATATGTATGGAAAAGTCACTGAAAGTGGTTGTGTAGGCCTGCAGATTGGGTGGGGTGGAGGCTCAAGGAATCACCAAGGTGGGGTGAACAGTGCCAGACAGATTTATAGAGACTCAGATATGTTTTCTACATGCTGGGTCTGTTGGGGGAGGGCTTGGCATAGGAACAGTGGCCTCTTCTAGCCCTTCTGTCTAGAAGAAAGCTGCATTTCCAGTTAGACAATCCGGTTCCTCCCCATATATTTCTGGTACTTTCTGAACTGCTACCTCAGTGCAGGAGCTCAGAGCAAGCAAGTCCATCATTAAGTCTACGTTAGTGGATCCTTTAAGAACACCTGGAACTCCAAAAGCCCTCAGTGTCACTCAGACACAACCCCTGCTGGTTTTCACTGCCAGAACTTATGGGACTTCTCTAACTGGTACTGGAACCCTAGGCTGGGGGGCCTAGTTGGAGGTTGGGGACCCTTGCTTTTCAGCAGGAATTTCTGCAGCAGAGACATCCCTCCTGATTTTTAGCTGCCACATGTGGCTGTGAGAGCCACCTGTTCAGCATCTCCACCTCTCCTACCAGTCTCAAGGTGGCTTCTTCTTATGTGCTTAGTTATAAGATTCCTGTTCAGTGAGACTGCAGGATGTTGTTAACGATGGTTGTTCTGTATTTTAGTTGTAGTTGTAATTTTGATATGGTTGTTGGAGGAGATGAATACAGCGTTTAACTTACTCCTCCATTTTTGACTGCCCTGCTAGATTCCGAGGCTTTCTCTAACCTTCTATAGACACAGCTGCTCCAGATTTCTTGAATCCTTTTGTGGCAGAATTTTGAAAGCTTCTCTGGAACCTGCAACACATTCTGCACTTGGAGTCTTGACAGCCTGTCGGTCATTTTCTCAAAGGTGGTGCTACAGCTCATGTCTGTGGTCTCCCTGGCCCACAGATTTAGGCATCTTCCTCCAAGCTCACTACTCTTCCAGGGCTCCCTAGCTGCCACCTTCAGGAGGACCCAAAGGTAGCTGGTAGCCGAGTAGGTTTGTAGGTAGATATGGCACATGGAGTGCCAGGAATGTGTGCATCAGCTGGGCCTTTCTCAGTGGTTTGTGGGCAGGCTAGTTAGTGGATTTCATCACACAGTTAGTTTAAGCTGAGTCCCTTTAATGCCCTCTGCCTTATGCACTTTCCCTCCAGCCATGGAGTACCTGGTTTAATACTATGGATGGAGTCAGAGAGATCTGAGTCTCTTTGGCAGTGTCAGCACAGCTGGGGGAGCTGGACACTTACTCACTTGCTTGCCCTTTTCCCTACAACTATAGTCGTGAAGCTCTCTCTTGGCCCTAAGCTATGCATCCCACTCCAGTGCAGCTAAATTACTTTCCTTTGTTTCTACCCCAATTTAGCAGTGGATCTCTTCCTCTGGAAACCTGGACTTCCACAAAGGCTCTCTCAGCCATGGGTCTCTGGCAGTGCTCTCTGGGGGCTCATGGACCTCAGTGGAGAGGGGCAAGAGCCGGTTCACAGGTCATACCAGGGTCAAAGCTGGGACTGAGGTCTGTCTGCTTGTAATTACTTCATGCGCAGGAGGGTGAGACTCCCTCCTAAGTGCCTTAGCATAGCATATAGCATCATACTTTCTTTATTGGTGGACAGTTAAGTTATTCCCATGTCTTTTTTTTTTTCTTTTTTTTAATTTTATTGTTGTTGTATTACATCCATCCCTTTTTTGCTCCCCTCTGTCCCTCTCCCCACCCACCCTTTCACCCCAAAGTCAATCCCACCTGTTGTCCATGTCCATGGTTCCTTTATACTAGGTTCTTGTCTAAGCTGCTCCCCTTCTTTGCCTCTGCCTCCTCCCTCCCCCCAACCCCTTTCCCCCTGACCACTGCAGGCCTATTCCTTGTATTCATATACTTGGTTCTGTTTTGCTTATTGTTAGTTTTGCTCATTATTGTCCCATAATGGGTGAGAACATATGATACCTGTCCTTCACTGACTGGCTTATTTCACTAAGCATAATATTCTCCAGTTCCATCCATGTTGTTGCAAAGGGTACAAGTTCCCTCTTTCTTTCTGCCATATAGAATTCCATTGTGTAAATGTACCAAAGTTTTTTGATCCAATCATCCACTGATGGGCACTTAGGCTGTTTCCAGCACCTGGCTATTGTAAATAGTGCCGCTATGAACATAGGTGTGCATAGGTTCTTATGAATTGGTGTCTCAGGCTTCTTTGGATATAGTCCAAGTAGTGGAATGGCTGGATCAAAAGGCAGTTCCATTTTTAGTTTTTTAAGGAAACCCCATACTGTTTTCCACAGTGGCTGCACCA
>PVIW01009549.1:0-51122 GCA_004026585.1 Noctilio leporinus
TCAGACAAGGGTCTGATCTCCAAAATATATAAAGAACTAATGCGACTCAACACCAGGGAGACAGACAGCCCAATTAAAAAATGGGCAAAGGACCTGAACAGACAACTCACTGAGGAAGATATACAAAGGGCCCAGAGGCATATGAAAGAATGCTCAACATTGCTAGTCATCAGAGAGATGCAAATTAAAACTACAATAAGATACCACCTCACACCTGTCAGAATGGCAATCATTAGCAAATCAACAAACAACAAGTGTTGGCGAGGATGCAGGGCAAAGGGAACCCTCATACACTGTTGGTGGGAATGTAGGCTGGTGCAGCCACTGTGGAAAACAGTATGGGGTTTCCTTAAAAAACTCAAAATGGAACTGCCTTTTAATCCAGCAATTCCACTACTTGGACTATACCCAAAGAATCCTGAAACACCAATTCATAAGAACCTATGCACACCTATGTTCATAGCGGCACTATTTACAATAGCCAAGTGCTGGAAACAGCCTAAGTGCCCATCAGTGGATGCTTGGATCATAAAACTTTGGTACATTTACACAATGGAATTCTATGTAGCAGAAAGAAAGAAGGAACTTGTACCCTTTGCAACAACATGGATGGAACTGGAGAGTATTATGCTTAATGAAATAAGCCAGTCAGTGAAGGACAAATATCATATGATCTCACCCATTACGGGCCAATAATGAGCAAAACCAGCAACAAGCAAAACAGAACCAAGTATGTGAATACAAGGAATAGGCCTTCAGTTGTCAGGGGGAAAGGGATTGAGGGGAGGGGGAGGCAGAGGCAAGAAAGGGGAGCAGCTTAGACAAGAACCTAGTATAAAGGAACGATGGACATGGACAACAGGTGGAATTGAGTTTGGGGGGAATGGGTGGGTGGAGAGGGGGGCAGAGGGGAGCAAAAAGGGGATGGATGTAATACAACAACAATAAAATTTAAAAAAAAGAAAAGAAAAAGAAACCATCACAAAAAGTATCTTAAAATTCCAGCCAGAAATGAAGAATACAATTTGAGAAAGAAAGAAACAGAAATTTTAAAATATGAAACTTTGGAGACATGAAGAATAACAACATATACATTGTGTAGGTACTAGAAGGAGAAGAGAAAGAGCAAAGGATTGAAAAGATATTCAAAGAAAAAAATAGTCAAAAACTTTCCTAACCTGAAAAAAGGAAAAAAAAAAAAAATACAAGCCCAGAAAGCACTGCGTCTGAAAGAAGATGGACCCAAAAACATTCCAAAATAAGACATCATAATTAAAACAGCAAAGATTGAGACAAAAGAGAATATTAAATGCTGCAAGAGAAAAATAGTTACCCATAAGGGAGCTTCCATAATATTGTCAGATGATTTCTCAACAGAAGCATTTCAGGCCAGAAGGGATTGACATGAAATATTCAACATAATGAAAAGTGAGGACATACAATCATGCCTACTTTACAAGGAAAGCTTATCATTTAAAATTAATGAAGAAATATAGATTTTCCAAGACAAAAAAAAAATTGTTAGAGGAGTTTGTTAGCACCAATCCAGTATTACAAGAAATATTAAAGGACTTGCTTTAAGAAGAAGGAAAAAAATGGGGAAACATAGTTAGAAGAAAAAATGGCAATAAATATGTATCTAAAAATAATCACTTTAAATGTAAATGACTTAAATGCTTCAATACAAAATAGGTTAGCTGAATAGTTAGGAAAATATGACCCAGATATATGCTGTCTTCAAGAGACCCACCTCAGAACTAAATATACATACAGACTAAAAATAAAGGGATAGAAAAAGACACTTCATGCAAATAGAAATTAAAAAACAACACTGTGGTAGCAATACTTATATCTGACATAAAAGACTTTAAAACAAAGGCTAAAGTAAGAGACAAACAAGAATACTGCATAAGAATAATGAATACAACCAACATAAAAACATCCATATATAAGGGAAATCTTGATGGACACAAGGGGAGAGCGTGACAGTAATATAGTCATGGAAGGGGATTTTGATATCCCATTGACATTAATGGATGCATCTTCAAACCAAAAATTCAACAAGGAAACAGTGACCTTAAATAACACATTAGATCAGATGAATTTAACTGATAACTTTAGGAAATTTTATTCCAAAGTAACAGAATATATATTCTTTTCAAGTGCACATGGAACATTTTCTATGATAGAGTTCATGTTATGATACAAAACAAGTTTCAATAAATTTATTAATATTGAAATCATATCAAACAGTCTTTTAATGGTATAAAATTAGAAATCAATCACAAGAAAAAATCACAAGACACACAAATACATGGAGGCTAAATAATATGTTACTGAACAATGAATGGGTTAACAATGAGATCAGGGAGAAGATAAAAGATACCTTGAAACGAATGAAAATGAGAACACAACAATCCAAATTATTTGGGACACAGTAAAAGCAGTCGTAAGAGGAAAATTCATAGCATTATAGGTTTCACAAGAAAACCTAAAATAAACAATCTAACTTTATACTAGAGGGACTAAAAAAAAAACCAAAAAAACAAAAACAAAAACAAAAAACAATGTCCAAAATAAGCAGAAGTAAGGAGTAATGAAGATTAGAGCAAGAAAATAAAATGGAATAGATCTAAAAACAATAGAATACAACAATGAAACCAAAAGTTTGTTCTTTAAAAAGATAAACAAGATTGACAAACCTTTAACCATACTCATCAAGAAAAAGAGAGAACCCAAATAAATCAATCAAAAATGAAAGAGAAAAAGCAACAGCTGATATCACAGAAATACAAAAGGTTGTAACAAAATATATAAACAACTGTTTGCCAATAAATTTGACAATCCTGAAGAAATGAATAAACTAAAAAAAATACAATCTTCAAAAACTTAATTAGGAAGAATCAAAGAATCTGAATAGGCAGACTACAACTAGTGAAATCAACGTATTAATCAAAAAACTCCCAATAATCAAAAGCCTTGGACTGGATAGATTCATGTTGAAACTTATCAATGATATTTTCAAATTATTCCAGAGAGGGTAGGAAGAGGGTTTGGGGAGAGGGAGGACTCCCAAGCTCATTTTATGAGACCAGTATTATCCTAATTTCAAAAGCAGATGAACACATTACAAAAATAAGAAAAGAAAATATAGGCCAAGGTACCAGATGAATATAGATACTAAAATTCTCAAAATATTAGCAAACCAGGTACAGGAACACATTAGAATGATAATACACCATGATCAAATGGAATTTATTATGTGGATGCAGATCAGTAAATGTGATACGCCACATTAAAAATAAAGAATAAAAACCATATGATATATAAGTGATTCAGAGAAAGCATTTGATAAAATCTAGCACCCATTTATGTATACTAAGTAATTTTTAAGAAGCTTTCTAAAGAATACAAAAATGAAAAATAAACTTTCAAAATAATTTAAATTTCAGGTAGTTTTGCAAGTGATTTTCAGAAAAAAAATTTCTTCTATGTCATTTAAAGAATAATAGATACAGAAAATGGTAGTAAACCTTTCTAATTATTTTATTATTCCATGAGAGATGACAAGTCAAGTCCTAAAAATTTTTCTGACCAGTCTTACTTGCAACGTAGCATAAACATAAAAATATAGTATTGTAAATTTTGAATAAGCACTGAAAATACAATATTGAATTATATTACATTAAAATATTAAAGTAAATATAAAAATACCAAAAATATTTTAATATTCTGTGACAAGTATCCATAACTTTTTCAAATCAGAAACAACTAAACACCATTTTCAAAAATTAGTTCCCCAAAGAAGGGCTGAAAATTTAATGGCTCTGCTTTCTGTGATTTTTGTCCCTATTAATCATTAGAAGAGATTGACTGGAGACTCCGTCCAAGACTACTTTGTGTAGCTAACAAGAGAACTGCATTAGGTATTGTATTTGCAAACTGAATTTACCAGTTAGCTTAAAGGTGAAAGGCACTGTTTGAAATTGAGTTCCCCTTTGAAAACATATTCATCATTGGTAATAGAGACCTTTTAGTTCTCAGCAGTTAATCATTAAAAAAAAAAAAAAAGAAAGAAAGAAAGAAAAGAAAAAGAAAAAGAAAGAAAGAAAGAAAAATGTGGTATCTGAGCAATATTCCTATGGCTTTCATTTTTAATGAATTTTATCTGCTGCATTAAAATGACGTATTTGTAAAATACAAAGTTATTTAATAATTGGCATAGTATCACATGAAACACTTTTACAAACCTGATTCAAGATGAAACACAAAATGATCTAGAAATACTGAATTCTGCATGATAAAATCAATTCTTATGGGAAAAATATACAGGTGGTCATTGTATTAATCTGCTTGCAATATCAAAATAAATTTGTAATATACATCAGTAAGAAAATATCTTACCAGATTATAAATGTATTTCTGACACTGCTCTTGAGTACATCATAACTAAGACTTCCTTTGTAATGTCATTTAAAGAATATACTTATTCTACCACTGGTGAATAAGAATTAAAAATAAGAATCATATATTGTCTATTGAATGTGTCAAAATAAAGAATTTCATCCTGTAGCCTTCAATATAAGTCCAAGAAGAAAGACATGGAATGTCTATTTAGTTATAGTACATTGATTGAGTTACATTGTTCTGTTTTAATAAAAGGGAAAATATATATGAAGAAAATTTAATTTAGCAAAAAAAATGGAAGAGTTCATTTGTTTTCATTTGCAGATGATATAATCTTATATATAGAAAACCCTAAGACTTTGTTAAAAAAAAAGAAAACTATTAGAACTCACAAATCTATTAAAGTTAACCAACATCCAAAAATCAGTTGCATTTCTATACATTAACAGTAAACTATCTGAAAAAATTTTTAAATCTCATTTATAATAGCACTAAAAGAATAAAATACTTGGGAACAAATTTAATCAATAAGGTAAAAAAACTTGAAACACTGAAAATTACAAAAATATTAAAATAAATCAAGAAGATATCAATTAATACAAAGACATTTTATGTTCATGTTTTGGAAGTTATAATATTGTTAAAATGGTCATTTTATCAAAGATAATATATGCATTCAATTCAAGCTTTATTAAAACCAATGGCATTTATTTACAGAAATTGAAAACAATTTTTAAAAATCTAAAATTTATATGAAATCACAAAGAACCCTGAATAGCCAAGTAAATTTAAGAAGAACAGAACTGGAGGCATAATACATCCTGTTTTTAAAATAGTTTATTACAAAACTATAGTAAGTAATAGTATAATATTAGCACAAAGACAGAAATATAGGCCAATGGAAAATAAATACTCCTGAAATAAACCCATGCACTTACTGTCATTTGATTTTTGAGAAGAGTACTAAGAATATATATTGAGGAAAGCATAGTCTCTTAACAAATGGTGTTGGAAAAACTGGATATCCACATGCAAAAGAATGAAATTGGAACCTTATCACATATCATGCAAAAAACCAATTCAATATTCATTAAAGACTGAAAGGTAAGACCTGAAACTATAAAATTCCTTGAATAAAACATAAGAGAAAGCTTAATGAGATTGGTATTGACAATAATTTTATGGCCAACAGAAGAGGAAAAATTCAAAAATAGACAAATGAAACTAAATCAAAGGAAAAATCTTCTGCACAGCCAAGTAAATAATTAACAGAGTAAAAAAGGATACCCATGAAATGAGAGAAAATAATTTGCAATCATATATCTGACAAAGGGTGAATTTTGAAAATATGTATGAAATTTCTGTAACTCAATAGCCAAACATACTAACCTGATTATAAAATTAGATAAAGGCTTGAGTAGACATTTGTCCAAAGAAAACATACAAATGGCCAACAGGTACATGATGAAATGTTCAATATCACTAATCATTAGTGAAATACAAATCAAAATTATAATGAGTTACCATATACCTATTAGAATGGCTACTATTAAAAAACAGAAGACAGCCAACACTGGTGAGAATGTAGAGAAATTAGAACACTAATACATTGTGACAGAATGTAAAATGGTGCAATCATTGTGAAAAACAGTACAGAGTTTTCATTAAAAAATGAAAAATAAAATAAAAATAGACATACCATATGACCCAGCAATCCCATTTCTGAGAATATAAGGATGGACCCAAGAATTACTTTCTGAAAGGTGGGCCTCTTATAGTACAGGCTTCCCCGATAGGTGAGTGCTCCAGGAATCCATCTGTATCAGTGCACCAGCTGAAGTTTGAGCAACTGCATTTGGCTTTGGGGAATTTCTTTTTACAGCCCACACTGATCTTTTGACCAAAAAATAACATGACCTCCACGCCCTACCCTGCCTATTCACCTGAACTCACCCTAAGCGACTTTATTTTGTTTTTCTGGCTGAAAATTCCTCAAAAGAAAATGTTTTAATGTTTTGCCAATGTGGGAGAGGTCAAACAAATACACACAAAAAAAATGCAGAAGCACTCAAAGTCATGAAAATCAAGGAGTTAAAAATCTGTTTTGAGCAGGGGAAGAATTTCTCAGTGGTGTATTGCATCAAATGGAGAGTACTTTGAAGATGGCTGAAGTTTAAACATTTAAGAATAAATACACAATTTTTAAAATTTAATTTTATTGTTGTTTTATTACTTCCATCCCCTTTTTCTTTCCCTCTGCCCCTTTCCCCACCCATCCACTCTCCTGAAAGTCAATCCCATTTGTTGTCCATGTCCATGGTTCTTCCATGCTAGTTCCTTGACTAAACTGCTCCTTTTCTTTGCCTCCTCCTCTCCCTTCCCACCTTCCCCCTCTACTCTGCCCACTGGAGATCTATTCATTGTATTCATGTATCTGGTTCTGTTTTGCTTATTTGTTTGTTATGTTCATTATTGTCCTGAAATGAGTGAGATCATATTTGTCTTTCACTGACTGGCTTATTTCACTAAGTATAATACTCTCCAGTTCCATCCATCTTGTTGCAAAGGGTAAGAATTTTTTCTTTCTGCTGTGTAGTATTCCATTGTGTAAATGTACCAAAGTGTTTTGATCCAATCATCCACTGATGGGCACTTAGGCTGTTTCCAGCACTTGGCCATTGTAAATAGCACTGCTATGAACATAGGGGTACATAGGTTCTTCTGAATTGGTGTTTCAGGGTTCTTCAGGTATTGTCCTAGTAGTGAATTGCTGGATCAAAAGGCAGTTCCTTTTTTATTTTTTTAAGGAAACTCTGTAGTATTTTCCATAGTGGCTCCACCAGCCTGCATTCCCACCAACAGTGCACCTGGGTTCCCTTTTCCCCACATCCTCACCAACACTTGTTTGTTAATTTGTTGATGATTGCAGGTGTGAGGTGGTATCTTATGGTGGTTTTTTCATCTCTCTGATGGCTAGTGATGTTGAGCATTCTTTCATATGCCTTTGGGCCCTTTGTATGTCTTCCTCAGAGAAGTGTCTGTTCAATTCCTTTGCTCATTTTTTTAATTGGGCTGTCTGTCTCCCTGGTGTTGAGTCACATTTGTTCCTTATATATTTTGGAGATCAAACCCTTGTCTGAGGTATCATTGGCAAATATGTTTTCCCGTACAGTTGGTTCCCTTTGAATTTTGCTGGTATTTTCTTTAGCTGAACAGACTTTTCAATTTGATATAGTCCCATTTGTTTATTTGTTCTTTTATTTCCTTTGCCCTTGGCAAAGTATCAGTAAACATATTTCTGTGTAGGATATCTAAAATTTTACCGCCTATATTTTTCTCCAAGACCTTTATGGTGGCACTGCTTATGTTTAAGTCCTTAATCCGTCTTGAGTCTATTCTGATGTATGGTGTAAGTTGGTTGTCTAGTTTTCTCTTTTTACATGTTGATGTCCAGTTCTCCCAACAGGAGGTACAAGATGTGTACTCAGAAAACTACAGAACATTGAAAAAAGAAATTAAGGCAGATACAAATAAATGGAAGCATATACCATGTTTATGGAGGGGAAGAATTAACATCATTAAAATGTCCATACTACCCAAAGCAATCTATAGATTCAATGCAATCCCAATTAAAATACCAATGACATACTTCACAGACATAGAAAAAAATACTTCAAAAATTTATATGGAGCCAAAAACACCCATGAATAGCCACAGCAATCTTGAGAAAGAAGAACAAGGTAGGAGGAATCACAATACTGTACATCAAACTATACTACAAAGCTACTGTAATAAAAACAGTCTGGTACGGGCATAAGGATAGACTTATAGACTAATGGAACAGAATGGAGAGCCCAGAAATAAATCCAGGACTCTATGATCAATTAATGTTTGTCAAAGGGGGAAGGAACATCCAATGGAGTAAAAAGTCTCTTCAATAAATACACAATTTTTATAAATAAATTCCTTTATTGAGGTAACACTTCATACTGTATATCCAAAATAAATATAATTGGGATCTCAAAGAGGTAGTTCTCCCTACTCATTATTCATAATAGCCCAAATGCAGACACTACCTAAATGACCAGTGAGGTACAAACAAATGCATTTAAGATAAAATAGTGTCCTGGCTGGTGGCACAGTGGATAATGCACTGTCCTGTGAACCCAAAGGTTCAATTCCCCAGCCAGGGCACATAACCAGGCTGCAAGCCAGGTCTCCAGCTAGGTCTGTAGCTGGAGGCAGGTGAAAACCATACATTGATGTCCCTCCCTCTCTGCCTTTCTCCCTTCCCCTCTCTCTAAAAATACTAAATAAAATCTCTAAAAGTATACATAAAATACTATCCAGTCTTCATAAAGAAGGAAATTTTATAATATATGACAATATGAATGAACTTAGACATTTGCCAAGTGAAATGAGTTGTGGGAACACAAGTAATGTATGATTTCACTTACATGAGGTATCCAAAATAGTCAAATTTATAAAAAACACAATGTTGAATAATAGTTCCCAGGATCTTGGTGAAGGGAAGATGGAGGTTATTAACCAATAGGCATGAAGTTTTAATTGAACAATACACATAAGCTATAGAGATCTGCTGTACAACCCACTACAATAAGCAATGTATTCTGTCATTTTTAGTTAATATAGCCTCATGTTTTTGTAATATCATCTTACTTTCATACTGATAGGTAAAGCATACATTTTTATTATCAATTTATAGTATTGTTTATGGTGCTTAAAGATGCTGATAAGGACAGACCATTTTTGACAGCAGTAACTCAGCTGTAGTCAAAATTAACAAGCATTTTATTTGATGTTCTAGCATTAACAAGAATGAAAATTCAAAGAAGAAAATCATTTTAGTATGTGAGATTGTTTATTTTTCAAGGATAAAGTTTTAGAAAGAACCTACAGCAAGTCACATAATTTACTTTTCTTAACAATTTTCATGAATTTTACAATATTAAAGACTGCCAGAATTTCAAACTTATTATCCCACACTTGAAATGCAAACAGAGATTTTTCCATGGAGCACAACTAAAATAACATGGCAAAAAAAAAAAAAGGACATTTGACCAGAAGACTTATTTGCATTACGTTTGTAATTTTTTAAAGCTTAAGATGTGATTAAAAACTGATAAAATTGAGAGGTGTTTTATTGCTACTTGGTTTAATTATTAGGATATGTTACTGAAAGTAAAGCAGGCTTTGGGTTGAGGACTTTAGAAATGAGGGAAACACTGTACCAAAAATAAAATAAGAAAATTTTTATTGTTCACTTAATCCTTATGATCATTTTATATAGATTTCTCTGTCTTTGAGTCAGTAATAGTTATATCAGTGACTTTGTTGGAGACATTTGGAAGTCTTACTGCGATATCACTGAAAATACCTATTGTTTTTGTAAGATGTCAGATGGATACTAGAATTATTGGTGGGATCACTTCAAAATTACACACATGCCTAACCACTATACTGTACAGTACATCTGAAAGTAATATAAAATAACACTAAATATCAAATGTAATTTAAATAAATAAATAAACCCCAAGTGGCATAGAGTAACAACAATTTTTAAACCTCTCATAATACTCTGGGGTGACTGGGCTTAGCTGTGCGGACAATTATTCTATGTAGTTAGGGTTAAGGTGTGGGCTCCCTTGAGCTGGAACATGCAAAGTGGGTGACACGCAGTTCAATTATCTTGGAGGGGTGGCTGGATGGCTGGACTGAGCAGGGATTCTGGGATGGTTGGTCCTTTCATGGAGTTTTTCAGATACTCCCTCTTCCTGTAGCCTTTTCATGTGCTCTGTCCGGGTGCCCTGCCATTTACATCACAGCTTTGGGACACTGACAAGTACAAATATAGGTACTGCCAGGCCTCTTCAGGCTAAGTGCCAGAACTAATGCAGCATCACCTTCACTACATTCCAGCAATTAAAATAATCAAGTGCCAGCTGTAGCATAGGAGACCCAAACCAGGGAGCTGCTTAAGTGTTCATGACAGTCTGGGAAAAAAAAAAAAGAACAAAAAGAACAAAACACCACCCAGAGCTCCAGCAGATGTGGAATTGCTCACATTAAGGGGAGTACACCTAGGGCAGCTGGTTGGTATGAGAGGCTGCACCTCCTATAGTCTGAGGCAAATACTACATGATCTCACTTATATGTGGATACTTGTGAACAAGATAAACTGATGAATCAAGTACAAACAGAGGCATGGATACATGGAATTGTCAGAGGAAATTGGGGAGCGGGGCTAGATGAAAGAAGGGGAAGGGATTAACCAAATATCTATAGATATAAAGCACATAGACACACACAGCAGTGTTGTGATAGCCAGAGGGCAGGGAGTTTGGGAGCTAGGCAGAGTGGTCAAAGGAGGAGAAAATGGTATGGAAAGAGACTTTTCTTTGGGGCAATGGGTGCACAATGCAGTGTGAAGATGTTTCATTGAGTTGTTTATTTGAAACCTGTTTGGTTTTGTGAACCAATGTCACTCTAATAAATTTAATTTAAAAAAATAAATTAATTAATTAACCTATTCCTAATGGGAAAAACTCTATCACAGAATCTCCTTGTTCTCATTTTTCAAACTATTGTTCTTTCCTTTATTCTTTCTTGCTTATAACTCAGAAATTCCAATGTAACTGTGTGGTATTGCCAATAATTAGAAACATATCTCACCCTTTAAGAATACTAGAAATAAATAGTTCGTATGAATCAATTATCAACTACTATCACAATACCTAGTTTATAAACATCACCTGAAAACTGAAAAGACAGCAATAGGATTGGTTGCAATGTTTTATCTTATGTGGAATGACATCATATGCAGATGAGACTGATTAGAGCTTCCTACAAAGTTACCTGCAGGAAATATGGACCCACTGGCTCATAAGCATTCACCTCAGGCGGGAGAGGCATATTTCTAAGCTGCTGGGGGCTTCTTTCCCTAGTCTCTTCTGAATGTCTTCTGGTACATCCTCTGTCTCTAGGTTCTTCTTCTTTAAACATTATTTTATTTATTATTATTTTCAGAGAGGGGAAGGAAGAGAGGCAGAAAGGGAGAGAAACATCAATGTATGGTTGCCTTTCATCTGCCTCCAGCTATGGACCTATGGACCTGGCTGGAGACCTGGCTTACAACCTGGTTATGTGCCCTGGCAGGGATTCAAACCAATGACCTTTGGGTTCGCAGGCAGATACCTTATCTATCCACTGTGCCACCAGCCAGGGCCATAACTCTAGGTTCTTTTGCAGGACAATGTTCCAAAACATGTCAAAGGACAAAATTTGATTCTTTACCACTTTCCTCATATAATGTTACATTTCAAAGCATTATCATTTTAAATATTTAACCCTATTTCTTCCTTATACATTTTTATGTGAACTCCACTATAATACATTTACAATTTTTAAAAATTTTACTCCAGTTGTTTTTCACTTACACCTAAGAGTGTCTGAAGCAGACAAAGTTGTGAGGTTATTGTATGATCCATTTTCTAGCATATATAGGAAGTATCTATATAATTTTCAAACTCACATCACATTATGTCTCTGAAAAATGATGCACATTTTTCCTCTGAGAAGCATTTTTTATGCACTTATAAAACCTTAGGCTAATGTAGCTTCCTAACACCTTTTAAATGAAATCTAGATTCAATACAAACTTTAACAAAGAGAAGGAACTCTTGAACACGGAAAATGGTGTGGTGATTACTGGGAGTGAGGGATAAGTGAAGATGAGAAAGAGTATAAGGGATAAATAGTAATGAAAAAATAAAGTAGAAGTGATACACTTTTAGTAAAAATAATATTTTTAAATAAATAGATAAACCACATGAGTCGATCTTATTTAAAATGATTTTGAGGAACTAAACTCAGTTTTGACAAAAATGTTCATGAAATTTCCCAATATCATGTTTAATGTGAGTTAATTTTGCTTGTCTCTAGGTTTAAATGTTTGTTAGTGAGGAAGTTAAAATTAAGTCTAAAGCCCTAGCTGGTGGCACAGTGGATAAGGTGCCAGCCTGTGAACCCAAAGGTCACTGGTTCGATTCCCAGCCAGGGCACATAACCAGGTTGCAAGCCAGGTCTCCAGCCAGATCTGTAGCTGGAAGCAGGTGAAAGATAACCATACACTGATGTCTCCCTCTCTGCCTTTCTCCCTTTCCTTCCCTTTAAAAATAATAAATAAAATCTTTAAAAAAATTTAAGTCTAACACTAATTCGGTACCACTTGGCTGCACACATTAGTACTATTATGTGCACTGCAGTTTATCAGCATCCTATGGTTAAGATTAATCAGATACTTTTTAATTTCTATAATACTTTCTGTTAGAAATCAATTTAAGTGTGTTTTAAATGGGCAAATACTAAAATTTTATATAGAAAAAATTTATGTTGAGCTTTTATGTATGAAATACTGAAAATATACTTTTTTCTTAAAATATTATTTAAACAGCAAAATCCTTGGATTTATTTTTGTGCACAGAAAAAATAGTCTTACTGCATTCTCCATTTGAGACCATTTGTTCTTTTTTTTTTTTTAAACTAGGGTTATATGACCAACAAGTTTTCATTCTGTTATTCTATAACAAAGGGAATAAGGCCCAGGCATTAACCATTTTTTTTTAAATAAAAAGGGAAAATAAATGTTTGCTAAGTTGGTTCACCTACAGTTTTCTGAAACAAATAAAAACAAAACAAGTGAACACAAAATAAAAAGAAAAACAGACAAAAAAGAAAATTATAGTAATGTATGAGGCACACATGGAAATTTTTCTCACTTGTACCTATAAAGATGATTTCTGGGAGTTTCTCAATTCATAGCAAAAACTGGTTCTGGAATTTTTTTCTATGTAATTAATTTAAGTAGCTATTTCCTAAAAATGGAAAATTAACTGATAAAATATTTTTATTTTTAAAACAAGGCATGCCATTTTTAGGTGTTAAATTAGTCCTAAAACTCTAGCTAAATTCAGAATGGTGATATGATGACCCTTTGAGAATCTTACAATACCATTTTCTTGTCCTCAAATTCCAAGTTGCATTGTAATAGTGTCAATCTTTAACTAATTCCCTCAAATACTTCCTCAATTCTCCCCTTTTTTAAACCCTGGGATATATTTAAAATTTAAAACAAGCTGTTTTATGATAAAGTTAAAATGATTATATAAATATATAATTAAAGAAATATAATCAACAATATATGGGTAAAGCAAATGAGACTATTTAGGCAACTTAATCTGAAAAAAACACTACATTCACTTTCTTTCCAATTATATTTTGCCATACCCTGCTTCAGAATTCAAGACATTCTGCCTCTTATTATCACATGTTTGATTTGAGATTTATAAAGAAAAAAAAAACTGTTTACCTCAGTGGATTGTTCTATTATACATATTTTTTAAATGTTCTTATGTATATTTTATGTTTTAGAGACACAATAAAGTCCTGTTCCTTTTATATTTCTCTGTTGCTTCTCAGATTCCCTACTCTTTCAATGTCTTTATATAATTAATTCCTATGCTATACATGCATATAGTTCCCTATTTTTTACATGTAAAATTAATTTGTCTATTAAAAATATTCAGATGTTGCATGAACTTGTCTTTCAATTTTGGGGTATCTAATATAGAGTGTGGTCAAGAAGGAATTTGCTATAGAGTGATTATGGGAAGTCCTTGTGGCAAAAGTCCTGTAGAGGTAGCATCTTTTCATTTTTCTTACTAAAAAAAAAAAAAAAGCAAGCAGATGAATAAGGCTAGAGCAGAAAGGGATCATTGGCGAGAGGTAGGTAGAATGGAATGAGTTTATGGAGTCTGCAGTTTTCAGCCTTAGGTGATAAACCATTGGACTTCAATAGAAGAGATCGCCAAGTTAAAATATTTCTCTTTTTGTTATAGATGTTACTGTTTTCCAGAAGAACTTGAACATTTGTTGACTTGCATGAAAGTGAAACCAAAAATAGAGAACTCAAAAGAAGCTAATGTAAAAATTCTGGCAGAATACCTATAATGAAGGCTAATGTCTAAACTTCTAAAGGTATGTATGCAAGAATATGGATTAATAGAGATTGAACAATCAAATTGAAAACACTGAAGTAGAAGACAAGACGTTAAACTGTGAATTGTACTGGTTAATACCAAAAGAATAGGAGCCTCATCAATAATAGGAAGGGTCAGACCACACCCACGAAATGTTCATTATCAGGCTGCGCATTCGAATCCAAAGTGGTGGTTAGACGTGAAGTGGAATTTTAGTTGGTGTAGAAGACATACAATAAGTTGAGACAACAAAAGCACAAAATGAAATTAGCTTGTTCAGTGGCTACTGTGTTCGAGGCACTGTATTGGGAACTCAGTATGCTATATATCCAATGTGCTTAATTTGTCTAAAATAAGGATCGCCATTAAAAAAAAAAAGAAAGAAAGAAAGAAAGAAAGTCAATCTGATGCAGGGGTTAGGTATGTAATCATGGGTAATATTTCTTAGTTGTTAGGTGATATTTTGTTTCAAAATACTAACAGAAATTATATGGCAAATATTGGTGAACAGAAACCTTATCCCCAAGAAATACATACAGGCTCAAAACATAAAGAGGAAGAAATGCTTAGATAAATTTATGGATGATTATTTAGGGTAGATTGTTAAAGTACTTATTGATAATACATATACGGGGTCCCTTGCACAATATTGGCAAGGAACAAGCCGGTGAATTATTTTGTGGTCTGACCCGCTGTGTGACTTTGCACGACTTCAGTAAAAGATGATGAAGTCACCAGTCGGAAGCGCAATCATGCTCCAGCCAAGCAATCAGGAAGACACTCACTGCGGACCTAATTAGTTTCCTGGCAGAGGGAGCGCTTTTGTGGTAAAAGGACAGCACCCTTTTCTCTGATCCAATTGTGCAATTGAAAAATAACAGTAATTTCATAAAGTTGGTATTGATAGTTAATATATGATTATAGAATGCCATTTAAAAACATTAGCAACTAGGTTCATTTGAAAATACACAGAAAAAAATTGATTCTTTCATTTTATTTTATTAGGGTTTTTTGTTTGTTTGCTTGTTTTTGAAGGGGGTTCAGGACAGACATTTATCACAGGTGCAGGATGTGTGGGCAGTTCAAGTGTGTCACCTGGAAGGGAAGACCACAGGGAAGCTGTCCACAGGAAACCATTCCAGGCAGAGGACACCGGCCCACGTGGAGCCCACTTGCTTAGTAAGAACGGAAGGAGTGAGGAGAACTAAGTAAAAGTTCAACAACTCTGACTTAATTAAATTTCCGGAGAATAAAAATAACAATGGTAGACACTAGGCTGGGAAGTGTCTGCGCCACGTCCGGTCCAAGACCACAGCTGTGTGAGAGCGTTTGCGGCCCTCGGTCACCTCGAGTATTTTGTTAGTTTTCAATGCTCATTTAAAAGCGCCCTAGCTGATGGCTCAGAAGATAGGCACTGGCCTGCCAACCTAAGGGTCGCTGATTGGAGTCCCAGCCAGGGCACGTAACCAGGTGGCAAGCCAGGTCTCCAACCAGGTCTGTAGCTGGAGGCAGGTGAAAGACAACCATACATTGATGTCTCTCTCCCTCTATGCCTCTCTCCCTGCCCTTCTCTCTGAAAATAAGGAATAAAAAAATCTTTTAAAAAATGCTAGAAATGTACTGAGAATTTTTTGAATTTTTTAAAGCAATTTTCATTGACTCATTGAACACAAAACTCCAATTTTTTATGTTTTTCTGAAGATTTTCTAAAAATTTTTACTAATTATAGCAGTTTTAGAAAGCATCTTAGATATCTAAAATGATGATTTGGGAGCTTTTACTACTATTTTATATGTCATATTGAAAATCATTTCTAATAACTAGGTATTTGCATCTTTTGTACACCTTGAAATATCTTTTTCTTTCTTAAAATAGAGTATAAATTTTAGGATACAATAGCATTCCTGAAAGAGAACTCTGATGAACAGTATAGAATCTAATAAGTTTTCAAGGTTACAGAAGCTACAGTTAGGCTTTTAGTTACCATGAATTTTACAACCAATATTATAATTTTTAATTTAATCTATGACCAATTATAAAATTTATTTAACAGTGATCCTATGTTGGCAAGAAATTTCTTAAAGACCTGGAGATAATGCTGGTAAATTTAGTTTGCTTAAATCTAAATAGATTATTCAATTTAAATATGGATTATTAAACATATATTTGCCAGTACTATGTAAAAATCATACATCATCAGAACTTTGCCATTATATATTTCGACCATTTGTAAGCCTTAAATTAAATTATTGAACTTCTTTTTTTTACAAAGTATCACTCCTCACACCATTTATTAATTAAAAAGGGGAAAACACACCTTTACAGTGAAGACATCTAAAATATATTTCTGTATCTAAGTGATTAAACTTATATAATGGGACTGATGTCGTTATGTGCCTTCCCTCAATATGAGTCAATGGCATATATGCCACATCATCTATAAAGTGTCCTGTATTGATTCTTCAGTTGTTCCATTGATAAACAAGTTGATATCAAGCTCATTAGCCATGCCAGTTATTGTGTGTCAGTTCCAAAATCACCCTTGTACAGTTTGTTTTGTGGTGTTTGATATTAAAATCTGTAGACTGCATTTCTGCCCCCCCCTTTTTTTTAAAGATTTTATTTATTCTTTTTAGAGAGAGGGGAAGGGAAAGAAGCAGAGCGGAAGAGAAACATCAATGTATGGTTGTCCCTCACTTGCCTCCAGCTAAGGACCTGGCTGGAGACCTGGCTTGCAACCTGGTTATGTGCCCCAGCTGGGAATCGAACCAGAGACCTTTGGGTTCGCAGGCTGGTGCCTATCCACTGTGCCACCAGTCAGGGCCATTTCTGCTTATGCCAGCTAGTTTCATGTTAATCTCTCTGCCAATAGAGTGGAAAGGAGAAAACCACAAGGCTGGAGGAGAAAGGAGCCTGTTTCTTTACGTTTGATTCAGGGGTCTTCCTGTTTTTTTGAAGTTTCTCTTACATTTTTGAAACTGTCCTTTCCATATTTATCTTTCCATAAGTATATATGATTTCTGAATGTTCATAAGGATTACACTAACCATGAGTCTTTTGACTTTTAAATTTCCTTTAACAATATAGCAGTATTGTCTATAAGTTTTGTTACTCTCGAAGCCATTCTACTTACTGCTTGTTTTTACAGTATATGAATAAGCCACTATTTATTTAATTAATTCTAATCAATAAGTTCTCAGGTTTCTTTGAGAATTTATTTAGCATATATTATAATTATTGTATTATTTGAACATGTCATTTATCTACCATGTAGTAGTTATTCTCCATCAAACACTAAGCTAAGCATTTTATAGGTATCATCTCTGATGTAACACAAAAATGCTGAGAAATCATTGGTTTCTTTTCTTTTCTTTTTTTTTTTTAAAGATTTTATTTCATTATTTTCAGAAAGAGGGGAAGGGAGAGAGGCAGAGAGGGAGAGAGACATTAATGTATGGTTGCTTTTCACCTGCCTCCAGCCACAGATGTGACTGGAGACCTGGTTTGCAACCTTGTTATGTGCCCTGGCTGGGGAATCGAACCTGCGACCTTTGCGTTCGCAGGCCGGCACCTTATCCACTGTGCTACCAGCCAGGGCCTCTTTTCTTTTTAATTACATTTATTGAGGTGATATTGGTTTGTAAAATTATATAGGTTTCAAGTGTCCAATTCTATAATATATTATCCTTATATTGCAGTGTGTACCCACCAACCAAAGTGAAATCTTCCTTTGTTACCATATGCAAGGGGTGGCTCCCAAAAAGCTGAAATTATCATCAGGAGGGTGGATCCCTTGTAGTACAGGCTTCTCCCAATAGGTGAGTGTTCTAGGAACCCATCTGGATCAGTGTATCAGCTGACTTGTGAGAGGCTGGATTCAGCTTCAGTGAAAATTTTTGAATGCTCTTCCGGTACATTTGCCCAGGTCATGATCGGTGATTTAAGAGTGCACCTGTCCATACCAAGCTAAATGTTTGGCAGTTTTTGACGAAAACAGCATAACCCCTGACATGCCCAACCCTTCCTATTCACCTGATCTCACCCCAACCAATTTTTTTTGTGTGTCCATGGAGAAAAAAGGCTTTGAAGGGACATGTTTTGCCAATGTGGAAGAGGTGAAACAAAAAAATGGCAGAAGCTTTAAAAGACATAAAAATTGATGAGTTCATGGACAACAGTGTGATGGTTGCAGTGGGAAGAGGGGCATAAGGGGACCAAACAGTAATGGGAAGATACAATTAAAAGATTACTAGTAAAAAAAAAATCTATGAGTTAAAAAACTGTTTTGAAAGGTGGAAAAATGTCTTGATAGACATATTGCTTCAAATGGTGAGTACTTTAAAGGTACCTGAAATTTAAATGTGTAAGAAAAAATATAAAATATTCATAAATAAATTCTGGGGTTTTTTGGTCCCCCTTGTCTTTTTATTATACCCCTATTCCCATGCTTTCTGTTAACCACCATACTATTTTTGTTTTCTTGTTTGTTCATTTCTGCTTCCAGTTTTATATTCTATATATGAGTAAAATATTGTTCTTGACTTCTGTCTGACTTGTTTCTCTTAGCATGATATCCTCAAGATCCATCCATGTTGTTGCAAATGACAATTTTTCACCTTTTCTTATGTCTGAGTAATATTCCATTGTATATACATACCATATCTTCTTTATACTCATTTTGCAAAGGACACTTTGGTTGTTTCCATGTCTTGGCCACTGTAAATAATTCTGTGCTAAAATATGAGCACATATATCTTTATGAATAAATGTCCTCAAAAATTTCAGGGTCATATGGTAACTTTATTGTTAATTTTTATTACTTGTCTTATTGATGATAATAGTCATCCTCACAGGTGTGAGGTGGTATCTCACTGTAGTTTTGATTTGCATTTCCCTAATAGTTAAGTTGAGCACTTTTTCACATATCTGCTGATCATTTGTATATCTTTCCGGTAGAACTGTCTGTTCAGGTCCTCTACCCACTTTACTCATGAAGAACTTGAAATTCTGAGTTTAGAAGGTTTGCTTAAGCTCACACACTGTTACAACTTTTTTGAAAGGTTAAATCAAAATCAAACTATTTAAATATCACTTATATCAAGTAATTCTTATGGATAGCTAATCCTTTGCTTTTTGCTTGTTTTCTTACTTCACTGTTTTGGTTTCCTCTATCTATGTGCCATATTTGTGGCAAAGACCCCCAGTTTTCACTGAGGGATCAAAATCTCAATTATTCTTAAGACTTGTGATTTGGATGTGATGTCACTTCTTTAAAATAGGTAAGTGTGTGATCTAGCTTTAAACCAAATAAATAAATAGATTTACATGTTTGGTCACAGTTGGGCATGTGATTTAAGTCATAGTAACCAGCTAAACCAGCTATATTTAAACCCATGTATAGGTGTTGAGAAACTTAAAGGGCAAATTTGCATTTGACCTGAGAGCATGTGAAGCTATGGGCACTGCAGGCATCCTACGACTGTGAGCAAACTGACAGTAATGCAACACATGGAGAAAAGCAGAGCTGAACCAAGAGGCAAAAGCAAATCTCGTTTGTCATTACAAGGATAGAGTCCAGAATTCAATCATTCAAAACCAATTAGGTCCTTCTAACTATTTTTAATAACCTATTAACATCCAGTTATTATTTGAACTTCTCTGAGCCAGTCAATGTTATAAGTATTACTTTATGTAGCGATTTTAGTGATCAAAACAACTATGTGAGAGATGTTACTATTACCTCTATTAAAGAGATAAGGAAAATAAGGCCCTGAAATATGCCAGAATTCAGACAATTGATGGAGTAATGATTTGAATTTAGTCAGTTAAAAAGTGGCATCTAATATTATTACCTATAGCTTATTTGAAGCAAATATGATATGTAATGCTGCCTTTTGGACCATGATGTCCTTACAAATATAGGAAGGAATTCTCACTGCTTTCTTTTCTAATCTATTTTACTGTTCTGTGATACTTTATTGTAATTTATACTCTTTTCTAAAAGTGAAGAAGAATAAAAAGAGCACCTTGGGCATTTCATATTCAGGTAATCTTTGTGATTATTTTTGCTTTTTATTGAATCGGTTAATAAAATTATATAGGTTTCAGGTGTGCAATTCTATAATACATCATCTGTATTTTGTTTGCATGTTCACCTCCAAGTCAAAGTCATCTTTCTTATTTATTATATTTTTCAGAATACAGAATACATTGATGATTAGACTTAAAGAGAAGTTATTATGGAAATGAGTTACATTTTTCATTGTCCACAAGCTTGGGAGACTAGCATTTCTTGGATATAATACCGCCATTATAAATAATGATTCTATCCTGAAATCTGCCCTTCACCAATAGAACATATAAACTAGCCCATAATAATGCACTAGCTATACTCAGAGTATGTTTGGGTATGAAGATAGAGTTAAGCACTGTTGACAAATTTTTATAAGACTAACAGTTTCTGTAGTATCAATAGGGTTTTGTTTTGTTGTTTGTTTGTTTTTTTGATACTGCTTCAAAAATGCAATGCAATTTCTTTGAATTTTTGGCCTCCACACTATTTATTTATTTATACTTTTAAAAAAGATTTTATTTATTATTTTCAGAGAGAGGGGCAGGGAGAGAGGCAGAGAGGGAGAGAGACATCAATGTATGGTTGCCTTTCATCTGCCTCTAGCTACGGACCTGGTTGGGGACCTGGCTTGCCACCTGGTTATGTGCCCTGGCTGAAGAATCGAAGTAGCAACCTTTGGGTTTGAAGGCCGGCACCTTATCACACTATTTTTAAAAATCTTAGTTAAGAATCTATTATATTAACATTTTTTCAAGGTAACATTTTATTTTTACTTATAAGTATATTCAACACAAATTTTGAACATAAGCATTTAAAATATGAAGGAATAAAATATACAATATAAATAGAGTACAAGAAAACATTTTCTTGTATAGTAATAGTGTAATATAATTATAATTCACTTCAAGAAAAGGATATTGTCCTGCTCAGAAATAAAAATCCATTGTTTTTTGATAGGAATTATAAAAACTTACATTACTCTGTTGTAAATTGAGCCATTTAGAAAACTTGCTACTTCAGATTCACACAATTTTTCTCTAAAAATTTGTCTTGTATATCTCAGATACTATTATTGGAAACAATAAAATATACTATTGTAAGATCAAAGAGGGTTGAGATGACTATATCCTTATAAGCTAAAAAAAGACAATCAGTATGATAATTAGAGTATGTTAATTACCACCAGTAACAAAAAATGCAAATGATATACACCAGGAAATTAACAGCAGTTACTGCTCAATATTGCATGACTTTTCCATTAAGAATAATATGAGGAGTTGTTAAATTATAGAAAATGAGAATAATGAGCCTAGCATACTAAAGAGCTTTAGGTTTCCTGTCTGGCAAAGGAGGAAATCATTAGGAATGATTCTGAGCAAGTATCGTTACATTCTGTGTGGGCTCAGCAAGCTTGTTGAGTACAATGGGGAAATCTTCACGCATGCTTTTCTTTTCACAAGTTAAAACAAGACTGAGTGTTCAGGTTCAGCCAGAAGCAGCTCAGTAACCTTTCCTAAATAATACATTTGCCAAAAACTGCTAACACCATTTCACCCTTACCTTTTAAAACATTGCACTGATGGAACCGTGAATATAATCTGTTAAAGTCCCAGAGCCATAGGCGGAGTTGAGAGAGTCTTTGTAATTACAAATCATGTTCAAAGAAAGGAAACAATTATATGACTAATATTTAGACAAAACATAAATATATGCTACAAAGAAAAAGTCATATTAACTGTCTTTTGAGAAGTTTTAATATGAAAGGAAACCACATTATATATGCCACCTAAGGCACCATCATCACTATATAATTCAATCTGTCAAATGTGGTACAAATATAGCAGGAATGAAGCATGCAAAATTTGATATTAAATGTATATTTGAAAGAATGTGCAATTATATACTATGCCCTAAATTCTACCAAGAATAATCTGTTCCCAGAGAGGAATTATTAATATATTAATTTATTCAAGCCAGAGGGACATAATTTAATACACAAATTGAAATGAAAATCAAAACTATTGTTCCAGGGGAAAGGGGGAAAGGGTAAAGAGAAAACAATGTTTGCAAAATGTTTCATTTTTATTTTATACTTTTTAATAATTAATTGGTTATATTAATAGAAGTTAATCTTGATTTGTGCTATAGAATGTATAGTGCATATAATTTGGTCTTATTTAACTACTTTATTTTATTGCATTTTTAATCTAAGATCTTGCATTTAAATTTTTCTAAAATTCCAGTGTGAAATTAATAACCATTTAACCTTCTTTATCTATCCTATCTGAAATCATGACCATTTTAAGCCTTGAGTAATAGTTGTATTTTCATACATAGAAAAGACTTTGAGGTTTAACTTTTTATATCATTTGGGGAGCTCCAATTCCCCTATAAAACTATTTCTTCTTTGTTTAAACATAGCCAGTTTTTCCTAATAAAGTATTTAGTTATTATTACACTCTCCTTCTTTTGCCTTAATTTCCTATTATCATCTATTTACTACAGTCTGTTCTTGTGGCTCCATTTGGGGAAAGGCATTTTTAAAGCATCCTGGTGAGTACCACAACTGTAAAACTATTCCACAACCAAATTATTGGCATAAATAGACATATCCTAGCTAAATGCAAGCTGTTGCTAACTACACATAAGCAAGCTTAGCCGTCTATTGCATAAAATCATTGTACTCCAGGTAGGCAATTCATTCCTTTGGAACTATCTCTGAAAGAGCCCTCAAAATGATTATTGCCCAGTAAATATTCATTTTACTGCTTAATGCCTTGTTGTTACTGTTGTTGTTGATGCTGTCTCACCATAACAGCTTTTAAAACATTTTCTCTGAAATTAGTACCATACTGTTTCAAAACTATAGGATCTGTGCCAGTCTTTTCATCAAAAAATACATGCCACTCTGGATGAGGAGTTATTCTTCCTAAATGTCCCCCATAATTGGTAAATTTCAGAAAATTAACTAGGGTTGGCTCAGCTCAGTGTCTCCCCTTCTGGAGGTCAGTTTCCAAAGAAAATCCGCAAAGAAACAATATACTAATCAGGGAGAGGAAAAAGAGGCATGGAAGGAGGGAGAAGACAGTGCAAGACCAATGCTAACATGTTGATGAGCAGAGCCAGTGAAAATGAGAAAGTTCTAACAATCAGAGTATCTAAAAACCAATATTTTCTGATTTTATGAAAATCACCTGTTCCACGGTGTGACCATGTAACCAGTTTCAATATCCATTGTCCTGCATTAGTCTGTCACATAGAAAAAACAAACAAACAAACAAACAAACAAAAAACACAAAAACCCTCAAGCAAGTAGGATCAATAGGAAGAGCAAGATCACCCTAATCGCTTCCATTTTTCACTCTATTTCATTAAGATATGTGATAATCTCCTTTACGGACATACAACAAGCAATAAAATATGTAGAGTTTTAGAGTGCTAATTCTAGTGATTGCACCAATTAGTCATAAAATAACCTTAGTTTCTTTTCTTTTGGATATAAATTTTCATTCCAAACACAAACTTTATGAAGTAAAATCCTCTGTGAAAACTTAAAAAATAATAATTTTAAAGAACGCCAAAGAATTCTGATAACCAGTCAGATTGATCTATTGGACATGTGAGTCACATCACATTATTGCCCACCACTTTTTAGCTTAGAAATCATTGAAATATCCCATCTCATTGCTAAAGATGAAGTAAAATGGAAATAATATATTCTATAAAAACTCAAAAATAAGAAAATGAACAATCTGATTTAAAAATGAACAAAAGATCTAACAGACACTTCACCAAAAATACACAGGTGGCAAATAAATATATAAAAAATTCTACATCATACATCATTAGGAAATTGCAAGTTAAAACTACATGAGAACCAATTACATACTTATTAGAATGGCCAAAATCTGAGACACTGACAAGAGCAAATGCTGTCAAGGTTTAGAGTAACAGAAACTTGCATTCATTGATAGTGGGAAAGCAAAATTACACAGCCACTTTGGAAGACAGTCTGGCAGTTGCTTACAAAATGAAATGTACCCTTGCCATATGATCTAACAAATGCATGCCTTGGTACATATCCAAATGAGTTGAAAACTTATGTCCATGAAAAAAACTTACACATGGATGTTTATAGCAGTTTGGTTCATAATCGTTAAAACTTGGAAATAACGAAAATGTTCTCCAAACCATGAATGTATAATGAAATGTGGTACATCTAGATAATGAAATATTATTCAGCACTAAAAGGAAACAAGCTTTCAAGTCCCAAAAAGATGTGGAGGAAGTTTAAATGCACATTACTAAGTGAAAGAAACCAATCTGAAAAGGCCACACACTATATGATTTCAACTATATAACATATGGAAACAGTAAGAAGATTCATCATTGCCAGCAGTTGGGGAGGAGGGGGGATGAATAGGTAAAATACCTGGGATTTATAGGACAGCGAAACTATTCTGTATAATACTATAATGGTGGATGAATGTCATTACACTTGTCAAAACCCATAGAATATACAACATCAAGAGTGAACCCTATGGTAACTTACGAACTTTGAGTGATAATGATGTGCAGCGTAGGTTCATCAATTTTAACAAATGCACCACTTAGGTGGAGAATATGATGACGGGGAGGCTGCGTGTGAGAGTGGGGGCAGAAAGTAAGTGGGAAATCCCTGTGTTTCCTGCTTAATTTTGCTGTGAATCTCAAATTGGTCTAAAAATAAAGTCCATCAAAATAGCTAATAATCTTCAGAAGGACAAAAAGAAGGCACACTTTAAAACAAAATTCAGCCAACTCTCCTGTCAGGTCAGGATCTCACATTCAAACTGATGTTGTGTCCTCCAACCATTGCTGTATTTTCCAAGCAAAGGCTTATGTTAATGTCACCAGAGGTAACTTGTAAAGTTTTGATTTTTAATAAAATTTGATGTAAATTTGACATATGAATGAGATTAGTATTTTATAGTCTCCCTATCATTTTATTCTTTTAGTATTTTAATTGTGATTCTCCACTTCATTTTACATTCATACCCCAAAAACATTTGAACATTTCAAAATATCCAATATATCACTATAATATGTGATTTACCACTAACAACAATATTCAAATAGCTAGATCATTGTATCCAAAATATATGATTATAATTAAACAAAGAAAATATAAAGAAATAAAAATAGGCAGATTTTGAAAAGACATCACACCAAAGATTTAAACATGGTCAATGACTATGTAAAAAGATAACAAGATTCTTATTATGAGGGAAATGCTAATTTAAACTGTAGTAATAAGCTATTTCACAAGAATTGATAACATTAGAAAAACTAATAATACCAGTTTTAGTGAGGATTATTACTGGACTGGAGCTCATACACTGTTGGAGGGTATGTAGGTAAATAGTTTGGTCATTTTTTAATAAAGTCAATATACAACCACCAAGTCTTAGACACATTTATATCACATGGGATATACTGAGGGGAAGAAATACTGTTATCATGCAGCTTATATTTTAGTAGTGTGAAATGAGCCAGCAAATACAAAGAATAAGTAAATTGTGTAGTATAAGAAAGGAACAATGACCTAGGAATTTGATTTCGGTGCATTAACCTCCAGAAAAAATATATCCACAAAAAACTCAATAAGAATGTTAATAGCAGTTTTATAAACATCCAAATGTCTATCTGTATGTTGGTGAATTATCAAACTGCAGTGCTGTAATACAGTAAAAGAGAATTTGTCATATTATATATATATTAATATTATTGTATATGTGCTACTTCATTATATGCATATACACATATATTCACATACACATACATTTATGGGGATACATATAAAAATATATACTGTATATATAATAAATAAATATATAAATAACTCATGTTATGAAGTAGATTAGTCAGAGACCATAAAAAATGCTTTTGACAAGGAGCAGTATTTTAGAATAAGATAGCCCCTTGAAGACTGTCTACTTCGTAAAGTTCAGTAATAATTTTTATAAATAAATTGCATTCTATTGTTTTAAAATAAATCATCTTTATCTACGTTCTTATTTCTTAAATTAAAAGTGCAATATAGTTGTGGTAATTTCTATATCATATCTGTGTATCTTGTATAAAATATTTGTAAAATATTCCAAATTGCACAAGCCTATATAGCCAACATTTTAGATGAAGAAACAATAATTAGCTGCCCCGCAATGTCCCCCTGCCCTTTTTTAGTCACTACAAATCAATGGATAAATTAGATTATTATTTTTAAAAGCATGGATTAGATTTTCAGAGAACCTAGGTATATAGATTATCTTCAATTTTTTTTATTCTCCACTTTTTGTTAAGTTTATTTCAATTTCAACAAATCTTGCCTTGAGTTTAGTTTTTTAATTTTCTATGTCTAAAACTATAATAGCTTTGTAAGTAGTTTCTTAATTTGTAGCCTTCAATTTATGTAATCTGTCCCATCATTTTAAGCAAATGTTGTTACTCCACCTTTTTGTGTATATGTATGTGTGTAATATGTACATGAGAGTTTTTTTTGCCGGGGGTGGGTGGGGGGGTGGGTCTGGCTTTTAATTTATGCAAGTGACTGAATGGCAACCTGAAGTCAATGCCAGAGGAAGAGAAATTGAGTGTTACTCACAATTCCCCTGGAAACAAGAGGCATGATTCACAGAACAGGGCCAGGGGAGGAACACCATGTTTTAATCAGAAAGCAGCAGCAGGAGGGAGGGCAGAGCTGGGCCATGCTCAGGGAAAGAAAAGGTTTCCTCAGGAAAGGCAGGACGGTTTAAGATGTGCTACTCAAAATAATTGTCGTGTGTGGGCTTTGAACTGTAAGGGAGATCTCCAGTTGCCTAGTACCTAGTCCTGGGATGATTAAGGGAGAGGAATATTGCCTCCTGCCATACAAGCTAGATAGAGAAAGTATAGATCTGGATTACTCTGTTTGCACATCAAAGGCTTCTCCTGGCTGAGTCTTTTGCTGTTTCTAAGAAAGAATTGGCTAGCCAGGGGAAGGGCAGTCTATCCCAAGCCAGAAAGTTTTTAATACAACAGACATTGTATACACACACACACACACACACACACACACACACACACACAAATGCACACACACGGGTATATATGTAGGCTTCTGTTTGGACATATATATATCTGTGCGTAAATATATATTATCTATACTATTGTTCATGCTATACTTTTTTATTTCAATCTTATCTGTATTCTCAGCTTTACTTCTCCTTCACTGATTACTTTATTGACTTATTGAAATCTCATTTACTCTTCAAGTTTCACCTTCAATTATAAATCTTTTCTAATGCCACTAAAATTGATCTCTTTCGGCTCTTGTAAATCCATAGGAGTTTTTTAAACTCTCCATACAACAAGTATGACAATCCTACTTGAATTCTAGTGGAATACTGACTATTTCCCTGAGTAAATTTTGAGATCCATGAAGACTGTGATCTTGTTGGTGTCCATAATTTTGTTTGTTTAGAGTTAAATCAATTATTCTCTTTGTGCTCCATGTGATGTGCACTGGAATGATCCTTTAGCTTTGTTTAAACTACAAAAGCCTTGACCGCATCCCAGGTTATTAGTCCTCGTCTCTAAGGAGAATCAGGAGAATCTGGATTTTTATCAGCATTCTTGCATATTACTTGGCATGCTGGACTTGAGAACCACTGCTCAAGCCAATGACCAATTTCTTTGTCAATTTATGTATCATGCTTAATGCAACCAAAAAATACAGTTCAAATTTTGTTTCTAAATAATAGTAGCCCATCATATAAAATTTACTATTTATCCAATCCAAAACTTATATATACATTAAGTTATCGAAGCTTCACAACAACTCACTGAAGTGGTTCCTGTAGTTATCCCCATTTTATAGATGGAGGAAACAAAATTAGAAGGCATGATGTAACTTGCCAAAGATATAAGCTTTAAAATTCTGTTTTCTTGTGTAATAAACTCTCTTTCTTCTAATGCATGAAGAAGTTAGGTGACTGCTATGTGATAGATACTAGGTAGATTATAATATCTGAAATGTGAAAATGTGATCAAAGTTACCACAGAATAAATGGAAAACGGAAGTGTCAGACAACATGTGAAAAACTAGCACACCCTCTTCAGTCTGTTAGCTAATCATATATAGAAACAAGTACTTCTTAGTAATAGAAGCCACATCCCTCTGTAACACAACCCAAACTGCTAGTTTATGTAAATTGGGTATTTACTAAAATCAATATTCTTAAGAGACTACCTGATTCCGAGCAAATAAATAGTTCTGAGAATTAGGCCTAAAACATTCCTCACTCTTAATAGTGTCTATATTCATTGAACCTGAACAAATTCTAAAGGAAAACCTGGCCATGAATCTTTCTCATTGACAGTTAATTTGGGTATTTCAATTTTGAGAACCTGATTTAAGATTTCTTTTAATGTCTGATTCTGGATATGTAAAGTATTTAATGCCTGATGAATGTTTGTACAAGAAAATGATCATGTTATTCAGTAGCTTGGCTGAAGACATAATGTAATTCAAAGGCTGTGTCATGCATTTTTATTACTGTATAGTAATTGTTTATTGGTACAATAATTATAGTTAACTATAACTTAAACTTATTTTATCACATTCTATAGGAAAAACACTTTATATGCATCATATCATATCAGCCTCATAACAAAGGAAACTAGACATTATTTAGTGATAACTATATCAAGACTCAAAAAGTCATTTGCCAAGCACAGCAGATTTCAGATCTTTGAAAAAGGAAGGTATTTTTTTAAAATAAAAAACAGGCCTTCCAAAGTAGGCTATTTAAAAGCTAATAGGTATATAGAGAGAGCACCTGTATGTGTATATGTATATCTGTATTCATGTGTCTACTTATAAATGTATGTATACACAGTGAGTACTAACTTAACATCCTCAAGAGGTTCTTGGAAACTGTGACTTTAAATTAAACAAACTGTAACAAAACCAATTTAACCTAGATGGGCTGACTGTCATAAATAAAAGAGTTTAGTTCCTACAACGTATTTCTGGTCACAAAAGAAATATCACGTAAATAATTCTAACATTAAGCATTGAAACAAATGGATCTATACTATCTATACTTACGTTTAAGAAAGATTAATAGAAACAAGCAAGATAATGATTTTCTAACCTGCTTACTCCCATTCAGCATGGTAGGTGGCTGTAGCCTATCGCCACAGCTAAGGGCAAAAGGTAGAAAGCCACCCTGGAGAGGATGCCCTGACCCTTCCATAACAGAACCATTCACACATACCCTACACTCAGGCTGAGGCCATTCAGACATGCCCCACAATTCACTACATGTGCCCATCTTTGGGATGTGGGAGAAAGCTAGAATCCCTGAGAAAACCCATTCAGACATGGAAAAATACATGTACTCTCCACAGTCAGTGGTCCTGGCCAGGATTCTATTTTATTTTTCTTATCAACAATATAATAAAATGATAATATTCAAGGATTTGATATACATACACTATACAATGTGTGTATGTATGCAATATGAATATGTACTACATGAGGCCTGTCCAGAAAAACGTCCAGCCATTGTTAATATAATGAGAAGGGTTTGTGTGGCATCTATGTAACCTGGCAGCCGAGGAGAGTGGACTGAAATGCCTATGTGTGAACGACACCTTCACTGTACTAGTCAGCGGGGGTGGTAGCATGTGCACTGTATGGCCATCACATTCAAAATGAATGAGCAAGTAGATCAACGAATCTGCAACAAACTTCCCATTAAGCTTGAACATTCCTCTGCAGAAACTATTTGGATGATTCCAAAGGCCACAGCTATGAGCAGCTGGTAACTGGAAACTCCATCACAATAACACGCCCACTCACGCAGCACATCTTGTGGAGTATTTTTGCAAAACATCATATCACCCAGGTGACTCGCACCCCTACAGCCCAGATGTGGCACCCTGAAACTTCTGGCTTTTGCCAAAACTAAAATCACCTTTGAAAAGGAAGAGATTTCTGACTGTTCATGAGATTCAGAAAAATATGACAGGACAGCTGATGGCAATCGGGGGAACTGTGTGAGGTCCCAAGGTTCTTACTTTGAAGGGGACTGATGTGTTACTGTTCTATGTACAAGGTTCTTGTCTCTTGTAACTTGTTCGATAAATGTCTCTATTTTTCATATTGCATGGCTGGATGCCTTTTGGACAGAATATATATATATATATATATATATATATACACACACACACACATATATACCTATATATATATACACACACACACACACACAGTGGTCATTAACTCCTCATAGGAGAGCATCTTACCTGAATTTCATATATAAAGATGAGCCTCACTCATTATTAATTAAATAAGCTTGTATTGCTTGCCTCCTCAATGCAAGCAACACTCTAAGTGTTGAAGATATATAGTTTTGAACCACATTGACAGGGTCTCTGATCTCAGAGGCTCACATTCTTGGGAGGAAACAGAACTAAAATTAAACTTTGCTGTGTTGTGGAGAAAAAAAAAAGGAAAAACAGATTCTTTACATATATCTGGCAGCCAAGCGTGTAAGGATTTTGCAATGAGAGGATAGACGAGAGGATACTGAGGCTCATACCTCCTTACAGGAAGTCAGATTTTTATCTCTGACCTTATTAGGGAAAGACTGTTGCTGTTTCTGAAGCAGAAATAAGCTTGGTTTGTGGGAGGATGGAAAAAATGTCACCTTTCTTTATATTTTTTTAACTTAGTATTCAAGGAAATACTGTTGTCTGCTTCTGTGAAATATTTTATCCAACTTGTTTTTCTTACTACAAGGTGAATAGGAGGAAAAACGTCAATTTCAGGAAAGTTGCCAGTAGGAAAGGAAGAACAGTATGAATTTTCATTTTCTCCATGTAAAATTGTGTATTCCTTTTAAGATGAAAAATAAGTAAAAAATAGATGTATCAGTTATTCCTACCAAGATAAAATTTAAAATATTTAACTAAGCTCAACAAAAATGTATTGAATGTTTATTAAATGATAGCCATTATAAGGAGTAATGTCATAGAAAATATAACAAACTTTGAAAATACGTAACTATGTAAATAGTTAGTCCATACAAACATATCAAGAAATATGTTTCTGAAAGAGAAAAAGGAAGTGGAATAAGAGTAATTTTCTTAGCCTACATTTGGATATGGACAATATTGGAACCATAAAAAATCAATTATTATCAATTTGAACTTGCCACATAGCTCTTTTAGTATACAAATAATAATCTTTGCAACAGAGAAGCTACCATCCAAATAAGAACACAAATATAAAAACATTGTATCATTCATTACTCTTCTAAAACAGAACTAGATGGGCACAAAAGCAGGAACAGAATGAGTACTCGTAGGTATTTTTCTGAGAAACTGTAGAAATGCTTAGAGTTTCTCAGATGGAGAAAATCACTTATATAATATGATGACTTGAAGAATAAAAAAGGAAATAGTAGCTGTGAATTCACTCAACTTCAAAATGTCATCCTGAACACAGAAAGAAGAAATCTATAGAAAAGATGGCACAGAATATCTAGGAAGACCAGAAACTATTACTAACAGTAAGATATATGAAGTATAGCTTTGAAGACCTCAGGCTTCATATCCTGTTTGGATAGCACATTCAGTATTGATGAATATATTTTTTCTTTCATGGACTATCCTGCCTACAAGGTACTATTGGAGCTTGAGCTAACAGTGAAATGAAAACTGAACTTGGAATCTAAGGTGTGTTGTACAAATCAATCTTACACAAAGACACAGAAAAGTCACTTGTTTACTAGAAAAAAAATACATGATTTTATTTTACAGGGTAAAGAACATCTCTAAATAACTTTTACAAGTAGGTCAAGTGGATGGAGATAAATATATTTTTCCCATTCCTTAGGCTTTAAGGCAACTGCTTTACAGCCTGAAGAAATAGGTTATGATGGTGTTTTATTTATCTACTACAACTAGCTAACTCTTGGATTCAGATAGAAACATGAAGGACAGTAGAGAGAAATCGATGAAAGGAAATAGTATGAGAACTGTCAGCATGAACTTCCGAGACTGCCCAACAAATTTGACAGTTGAGTTGCTTGCATCTGAAAACAGGGAGCTAATACAGAATACTTGCTCTTAATATTTATAGAAATGGAGGGCCTTATTTGGTGAAAACAAAGTTCAGTCTTTTGAAGGATTGGGAAAAAAAGAATAATCCTTGAATTTATTAACCAATATATTGCTGATGCCAAAAATGAAAAAAAAAAAAATAGCAGAACAAAAATTTTAGCAGATATTTTAATCAAACTGAAGTAGGTTAGGACAAGTGTGGAAAACTGAGCAGGGAAAATGAAACAGCTATAAAATCGGCACCCAGTTGGCCACAACCATAAAGAGGTTTTAATTTAATGTCGGGAAAAACTAATATAACAAAAGACGTTGTGG
Organism: Noctilio leporinus; assembly: GCA_004026585.1. NCBI lineage: Eukaryota > Metazoa > Chordata > Mammalia > Chiroptera > Noctilionidae > Noctilio > Noctilio leporinus. Next base: position 33,007 of record PVIW01009549.1, read on the forward strand.
ATTACAGGAGACAAAGAGCAATAATCATTGGCCCATAGATTATGACCTAGACTATTTGTCTATTTATTTATTTATTTTACTTAATTACTGAAACTAGTCAACTAATCATCATCTAGTTGGACATGTAGATTATACTCATACTCTTTGATGCCCTTCAATTTGAAAAACAATTTTAATCATCCCAATTAATAGAAGTTTCAGTAAAATCAATCGAACAAAGGCATTGTATAAAACAACATTATTATTATAAAATATTGACCTAATAAGAAAAGCCAAAGCCAAAATAGATCTAAGAGCAAGGCCCACCAAACACCAAACTTATCTTTGCATGCATAGAAGTAGACTTTTGATACTAGTGGTAGACATGAAGATGTGCTACTTAGTTCCTCTTGCATCTAGGAAAAATGCTCTGCTCAGGTTCATAGTGTGGCCGGCTCCTTTAAGGATTGCCTCAGGTGTAGACAGCCACCTGAGCCAAGATCACACTTTTATGGGGGCATTTCACATTCTGAAATTGAACAATGGAAATTTAAAAGCCTATTGCAGACTGATACAGGGTAACCTAGACGCTCACTTCTCACTCTATGCTCTCTACCAGATTGGCTGTGGTTTTGGCAGGGCTGCCTCACAATGTCATTTCTTTCCTTGTCCAAGACTATTTTTTCCTCATTTACATAGTATCTGCTTGCAGAAGACTGAATGGAAGACATACACTATAAACAAGAATATAAAAATACCATAGGAACATTTATATGCAATAGACATAAATGTATTTATTTCAAACTTTCAATAAAACATGTCATTCGAGTATAGTATTTTGAGCCATATGTTGGCACTAAAGCTTGCAAGCTTTTCATTTGATAATACTATCATTTTAGAAACCAAATCAAATGTTTAATTGGCATCAAAATTGGAGAATAATCTGGAACACTAAAATCAGTCCTAAAATATTTTGATTTTAAAAGAAAAACTTATAAAAAGCAAATTCAAATTCAGACTGATGTACATCAACAAGATTCTATTTACTTCCTATATGTTTAGTAAATAACTAAACATAATACAAGTTCTTCATTTTAGTTATAATATGTTCAAGGATGCTAAAATTTTAGATCACTAAGACTGGTGAACGCATGCCTACACATGCATACTCTTAAGTATTTAACCTGCTATGTAGTAATTGACATCTGAAAGTTTAAGCTTAGTCATCAAGAATATGTGTCAGGATAAAAGGTAGTCATACCTGGGAAACTTAGTAGTCCCAACTTAATTTCAGGAGTGGGAAGAGAGCTTGGATCAGAAGGTCCATGCAGACATCCACCCACGTCACATCAGATATACAAAATGGTTCAGAACAATCTGTATGTGTATACAATACCTTCTTTTCCTTTCTGAAATCTATCTGTGTTGAATTATTACCACTAAGTAAATGGTTTGTCCTCAACCTGAGCATTTTTTATTTCAGGTTTTTCTGCTTTGTGAACATAAGTCCCAAAACATTCCTGATAACAAACTTTCCAGCTTCATAGGAATGTTTTCTATGTAACTTCTCAGCTTTTCATTATGTCGACTTGAAGACTGTGGTTTTCTTGTATATCCTAAAACCCTTAAATATAAAAGCCTAAAATATTAAGGCTTTTTGCCCATAAATTTTCTTGAGAACATAATTATATGGTGCAGAAGACATGATCTGGATGGGATGGGCCCAAATATAAGTATTATATAGAAGAAAAGTACTTTACAGTATTGAATCTCTATTTAGGATTTTGTTTACTGTTTTGTCCAAAATACTGTAAATATTTTAGTTGTCCTAAAACTTTAAAATCAAAACATGCAGTTATATTTTGAATACCTACTATACTCTGAGGAGTCTATTAAAAACAATGTATGTCCTGTGGTTACAGAGAACTTGCTTCTAATTTTGTAGTAACCTTCTATGAGTGTTAAAGTTAAGTGTTTTGTTGACTAACTAGTTCAAAGGAAAGAGAAATCACTAAAAATTGAGGAACAGCTTCTCTAGGGCATAGAAGGGGGAATACAATTTAAGTTTACAATTACATTTTATATTAAATTGATAAATTGACATTCTTTAATTTTGTAAGATACATTTCACTGTGCTTTGCACCATTTTTAGGTAACTTAAAGACTAAAGTTTTCCTTTAGAGCCAGTCATTAGTTCCCCTGCCCCTAATGGACTATAGAAAGAAGGCCTACCTACATTTGCTCTTTTCAATTCAACAGATTATTGCCCAGGGTCTCTTCATTTCCCAAAGATTATCCCATTTATATTACAGTGACTTGTTCAAAATAAATTATTCATAAGTACCACTTTATTTCTCTTCAGGTAATAAGGTCATAATTTCACCAGAGAAAGCATAGTCAAATTTTTTCTGATTCCTTAAATTCACATGATAGGCTCTGTGCGTGCCTCTATCATAAACTCATCAGCTTAGAAAGGAAATTTTCTTTGGTGTGGTGCTGAGCACGGAAATAAAGTCTTCTTATAGGGTTGTCATGGTAACACGCATGCATCACCTGTCCTGTTCACATTTAAAATCAGTTCCCTAATATCTTCCATATGTATATTTGCTTTTTTCAACTTTTATCACCTGTGCTACACTGTGTACATTTCATCAGGTTAAAATTACAACTAAATTTAATAATTAAATGAACTGATTTGCAAAAATGTATGCATAACTAAGAATCTACCGAGCTCATAAAAATGGGTATGAGCAAAAAGAACATGGCAATTAATAGCACTGTGTAGTTTAGCAGCAGGCAAAATTTTAAATATAATATATTATGATTATCTGTTTAATTCAGTCCTGTAATGGTACATGAAGTTAGTAGAATGAGTGGAGCCTGCTGGGAGAGCTTGCTTACCAGCGAATCAGGGCAATCATTGCTCCTGCTATAACTGTTCTTACCTTACTTCACTGGCACTACAAATGAATGGTTTGCTCAGTGTGTGTGATGTACTGTGCGAAGCACTAGACCCGTCTGTTCTTGTCTTATCATTAAAACTACCCTTTGTGAAGAGCATTGCCATTATTTACAAAGAAAACAATTGAGGATTAAAGGTTTAAATTCCTGCCCAATGCCACAAGCCTAATTTCAAAATGCATGTTTTGACTTTATGCTGGATTTCATTTTTCAGGACCATTCTTATGGAAACTCACTGGGAAACAAAAGGCAAGAATTGAGTTAGGCAGTGGGAGGTGCACACCTCTCTCAGAAGTGTTGTTACCAAAAGGGTGCAAAAAGAAAATGTCATACCCAATATAAAAAGCTGTGCCCTGGGTTTTTCATTGGGTTGGATTTCTAATCAATCAGAAGCACTTTGCTAAAAATTATAAAAGAAACATCAAATTATATGCTGGGGGCTTTCCTGTGGTGTGTAACATTGCGGTAGTCTCTTCTTGAAAAAAATATTATGCTTATGTCTAGTATTCCAAGAATGAATGTGTCATACAAACTATCTTGTGACTGTACCCCATTCTACCACAACCTGTCTGCTGCAGTCACAAGAGACTTCTTGGCCTACTTCATTTATCTCTGAAAGATTTATTACCTTCAGCACACACATTTCCTCCAGAGGATAATATAAGTATTCTGTCCACCTCTCTCCAGGGCAGACACTCCTCCCCTGCCTGCCAGGAATTTTGGTTGCTGATAAAAGTCCGACTGTCAACGAGAATTAATTGCTTTGACCAAATGGTTTCACATAGCCGAAAGTTACAGCTCCAGCAAGCAGTAAACCAAGTCCAGTGATGCAAGAATGCAAAGGCCAGGAGCCTTGCCTCAATTTAGGACAACTCTGAAAGACCATCTGGCTCCAAATCCAAAGTTCCCTGTACAATAGACTGAGGATTATGGGCAACCACATCAGCAGTCAGTTTTTTGCCATTCCCAATCCTGCCTCCCCCACTTCTTCAGAGGTGCATCTCCTGCAGAGAACTGCCTCATAAACTTCTGCATGCAGTATTGTATTTTCTTTCGGAGTGGGAGCTCTAAAAAAAAAAAATCTCTGTTTTCCTTTGAAATTGTAAGGAAAGCTATTGCTATTTCCTATCATGTCTTTTATCTTTAGTCTCAGAAGAGAGCATGCTTCTCTAAACTTTTCATTTGTAGTAGTTTTGAAATTCCAGTTATATCATCGTTCCAAGAAGGGGCCCAGATTACAATGTTTTCTCGTTTTCTCAAATTTGCTTCATCTCATTGTCTTTTAGGTCTAGCGTTCAGAAATTGGCTTTTAGTTTTCCACTTTGATCTTATCCCTTGTCATTTTAATTTGAGCATCAACTTTCTGGAAAGAATAAAAGTTCCCAGTCTCCTTTCAAATTAACATCAAAATGCACATGCCATGATGTCTAATACCTCAGATACAACCTGTATCAATGAATGTATAATATTGAAGTTTTAACTAAATTCCCTGATGTTCTTTATTCTCATGGACCTTAGTCTCCTAGTTTGTCTTTTATTCTAGGTATTTTTAGTGTTTCTCTCTCAATTTTAAAAGTTGTTTAGGTGAAGCATAGATACTCAATTATTCCTAGAATTGTATCTGCCTTGCAATCCCCTACCAATAAACAATGCCAGCAAATGCAACCAAATTATGAACTTTTACCCCAAATGTTCAATACAATGATTTAGTAGGTCCATTTAAATAGGTCATGTGATATTTATATAACCATATAGAATTGGTAGGCATGCTCCTATTTTTCACAAATATTAGGTTTATATTTATATCACTATTATATTTTATATATTTATGAATAGTACATTTCAAACATTTTCATATTAAATCTAGAAAATTTTATTCATAAAGTTAATGCAAAAATATAATAATAATTCTAATTTTTTTGAGATATTCAAATTATTATTCAGGCAAAATCATCTTATGCCTGATTTCTTATGTGGCGTTAATTGCAATGATAACCAAAAATGGATGAAACCAGAGGAATATGTACTTATGAATAGTTTTGCAGATAGGATCCAATATGCTTTGCAAGTATAACAGAGTTTTAACAAAATAACACATTTCTTTCTTTCTTTTTTTGTCTTTTTCCTGTTTTTCTTTTTTCTTTTCTTTCCTTTCTTCCATTTTTTTTCTTGGACCTGTTGTAAACATGGCCAATATTTTATTCTGCATAAACTTTTTCTTCTCCCTAAAAAGTAAAATTAAGATGAATTTTCATATTGCATATTTGTTCTGGGGCCAGAGTAATTCTAAACTTGTAATTAGCATCTTCATTCAGCCAGGGAAAACAATGCTACTTAAAGACTCTCTTTGGTCCCATTCTCAGATTATTCTACCATCATTTACACAAAGCACTTCTGGTCTTTCCAAAAATTAAACTTTATTTTACATTTGTTTATTGATGGCTGTCAACTGATTTTTTACAACTGTCACTAAACAACCTAGAAGTTCCCCACAGAAATCTGTTTTCAATCCTTTGACTTCCATTATTGCATGGTAGCTGGGAATACTGCTTATTTCTGAGATTATTTTCAGACTTCTTTCTTATCAACATATTTACTTTTTAAAAAAAGATTTTATTTATTATTTTTAAATAGAGGGGAAGGGAGAGAGGTAGAGAGGGAGAGAGACATCATGTATGGTTGTCTTTCACCCACCCACAGCCATGGACCTGGCTGAAGGCCTGGCTTGCAACCTGGTTATATGCCCTGGCTGGGAATCAAACCAGCAACCTTTGGATTCGCAGGCTGGCACCTTATCCACTGTACTACTAACCAGGGCTGTCAACATATTTACTTTTTAAAACTTCAGTCATAGCTGGGACTGTGCAGGAAATCAATGAGGGACCAGGCCCCCCCAAGTGCCTTGTCCCAACAAGTCTCCCCATGATGACTTAATCTGGTGCTCCAAGTATCAGAGATTCTGGTGTTGATAAGCCATTGATATTTTCCCTCATTTAATAACTTATCCTTTGCTCAATATTGCCAACCTCACAAACCACACACACCTTTTAAATCTTTTACTAAGGGAAGTGTGGACAGGAGATAGGAAATCTCATAGATATTTCTTCACTTAGTACTTGTTTCTAAATCTCTCTATCTCTCTCACACTCCCTCTGCCTCCCACCCTCTCCTTATTTTGCATTTCTCTTTTCTCCAGTGCAGTCTTGAGAAACAAATTGCAAAATAAGATATTGCACTACTCAGTTTCAGTCTTGCCTAATTCCCATATCTTGTTAGTTACAACTCCTTTCTGCCCTGTAAATGCTAATTATTCATCTGACAAGGGCTCAGGTAGATTTTTAGACCTCTTCTATCAAAATCTCTGCATCCAAATTGTGTTTATCCTAACCTTTAGGACCCACAATCCTGGGTGCAGTTTTCCTATTTGTCTCATCCACAATCTGGTACTCCTCTCTTAATTTCTGTTGGAAAATGTCATGTTTTTTGTCACATTCTAGAAAGATATCCAATGAGACTGAAGGGGAAGTTTATCACAGAGAAATAAGGAAGATAAAGAGGAGAGAGCACCTCAGCATACACTGTAAACTGCTCTAAGAGGAAAAGACAAAGATGTTTTCAGATATCCTTTAAATTCTATTTATGTTTGTTCATCTAATAATGAACTTTGTTTCCTCGTAATTCTATTAAGACTTTGCGACGATTAACATCATGTTTAAAGGTTTAACATGTTTACAGAATCCTTGATTCTTCAAATAATTGTCCTTTCCAGACTTGTACAAGTTTTATCTATTTATATATTCATTGCTCTTTACGTTTGCTCTTTAGTTTATGTGAACAGATTCACACACACACACACACACACGTGTATATATCCCACTTTTAAATTTTGCTGATAGTAATTATTTGGTTGGAATGACATTTAGACTGTGAGTCAATATTTTTCTGAGTGGTTTCCTGCCTAGGTATAAAGCTTAGAAATGCCTTTTCCATATCAGATGCTCATTTTATTCACTTTTATAGTTTTTAATGTTTGTGTTATCTTTAGAAAAAAAATTCCTACCAAAATTTTTCCAAAATCCTTTCATTTAATCTTCCATTCTTTCCCAAAATGTATCTTAAAAAATGTTTATCTTTCATTGAACTTAAATGTAGTGAAATTTTATCTTAAAGCATTAATAAAGTTTTATATTTGCAGTTGAATGTTTCCATCAACAACTTTAAATATACTCAATTTTATTCAAATTTTTAAAAATCTCATTTAGATATCTGTTATTTACTATCAAATGTTCATTTGCCTATGTCCCATGAAAACAGAAGCTTCATTACACAATGAGGTACTTTTAGCAAGTGTGTTGGATTAATGACCTTCTCAACAAATAAATATATCAATGGACAATATTGTGAACTGATTCAGAAATCTTAGCCTTGGTGTATCTCATTTGGGAAAGGAGCACATGGAAGAAATATTGAATGGACAATAATATTTGTTGATTATATGACATAGGGCTGAAATCTATATTATTATTATGTACATCATTAAATGCCTACAATATAGAATCAATGTTGTTATTTCTCTTCATTTCATAAATCAGTAATTCAGTTAAATTATTAGAGAAATGAGTTTAATCAACTTCTTAATGCTTCAATATCAAAGTTCTTTAAAACAGAGGACAAAAGAACAATTTTTAGACTCTGGATTACCTTAATATGCCTTTCTTATTTAAACCACAAATGCAGTTTTAGATGACAAGAAATAATAATGATTTTAATACTAGCAACAACTCTTATTGACATTCATCTAGTTCTCAAGATTTACAGTTCAGATATTATTTTTTTCTGAATTAATTTACTTTCAGAAAATATTGCTTATTGTCACAACAGATCATACTGCCTTCTAACACAACTTGTATTGTTGCAATAAATCAATATACATTATAAAAATCTGAGGAGGAAAATGGCATATAGATGTTGAACAAAGAAAGTTTTCCCATTTTGAAACATTAATTAAGTATTCATTAAATATGCAATTCCATAGCATGATAATTATAACTAGAAGCTCTGAGGTCTGTTTATGGGTTCAAATTCTAATTCCTTAACAATCTAGTTGTTAAAGTTGGAATGTTATTTAACTTTCATAAATATTAAATTACTTCTAAGTTAAGAGAATGTTCTTTCTTCTCTCCTAACCTTAGTTCATTTTTAATCTAGGTTGCTGTAAAAAGAAAACTAAATAAAGTTTCCCTTGAATTAAAAAAGAAACAATTAGCTGCCTTGAACAGTGTAAAGGTTAAATGAGATAATAAATATGGAATTTCTGTCACATAATTGGCAATGAATAATGTCTATATAATAAATGGAAACTGGGAATTAGTGATCTTAAAGACCGAGCAATATGGAGGAAGGATCCTGAGCAAACATCTTTGTCCTCTGTTTTCCAATACAAGGCAAAAACAGTGTTGAAAATACTTGCTGGTTGAATAGAATTGACAAATTTAAAGAAAAAGAATACTAACATTATAAGAGCAAAAAGGGATCAAAATAAGGAGATGCTGGGAAAATTGATTTCAAATCTACACAAAACAATATCTCCACACATTTGGTATCTACATGTGTTTATTCACTACTTTCACTATTTAAATTACCACTTTTAACTGAATTTTAACTATTTAAGTTACCATTGGATTTAAACTATTCTTTTCAATTTTTCCACCCATAATTTAAGTCTTAATATTCCCTACCAAGTCAAACATCTATCAAATCTACCTTGAACAACAAACAAACTGGTATTGACTTCTATCTGGATGGGTATTTCTTTGTTGTTTTTGTTTATTCTTTTTTCTTATTTTAAAGCTAAATGAATTACAAGGGCAAAACTAGAGTTATGTAGACATAAGGAAGTAGGCATATTTAAGGAAAATCACTTGGAATATTAAAAACAACATCTCTAATGCTCAAAAAGTATGGAAAACTATCTTATGTTGACTATTAATTTTTAAAACACACATATTTTTCTCTATACTTTCTAAGCTCACAAAAAATTGGGAAGCAGCCTAGAAGCTTTTATTGGTGCAAAGTCAGGAGGATAAGGATGCTCTGTGTGAGAGAGCTCATTAAGGGGAAGCAGCATGGAGCTTTGTGGAGAGATCATAGGTGAATGATAAAGATTCCAGACAGCTAAGCAAGAAGGTTGGGGGAATGGACATTAACAACAAGAGTAAAAATATCATTGTTCCAAGGAGAGCCTTACCTAATGCCTAGGGAATAAAAGACATAAGTTAGTTTAGTAAGAAACTGAAGAGAATGGAGAAACTAAAAGCAAATATTTCTCCTGTGTTAAAATATGATGAACATATATGTACTAGTTATATAGAGATAATATATACATAAATGATAAACTTACATATGATATATAAAGATGTAACTTATTACTTAAAATGATAAATTAAATGGTGGAATTATTTTATTCATATGCTTTTAAGAACATATCAATGTTTTCACCTAGTAATTTGACTAAAATAACCTTGGCCATTACTATGTTCTTAATCAGTATCAAAAATATGTATTGTATGATTCTTCTAGTTTTTTACTTAAAAATAAATTTATTAAAATAAAAAGAATAGAGAGGATGTGGTACTTCTGGTCAAGATAACAGCATAGAATAACACAGCTTGCCTTTTTGTACCACCACATCAAAATTACAACTAAAATATAGAACAACTATCACTCAGAACTATCAGAATTTAAGCTGAATGGAATTCTGGCAACTAAGGAATTAAAGAAACCATACCCATCCAGACTGGTAGGAGGGGCAGAAATGCACGACAAGCTGGTCCCACATCCATGTATGGTAAATAAAACTGTGGGAAGGATACCTCAGGAGTGAGGTGATCCATCCCCACAACAGGCCACCCATCCAAGGGTTCTAGTGCCAGGAAGGTAAGTCCCTATAACTTCTGGCTGCAAAAACAATTAGGGATTGAGTCAGTGGAAGAAACTTCTGGGGTCACAAGCAGTTCCCCTTAATGAATCCACACATGGACTTACTCATACTCATTCACTCTGAGCTCCAGCAGTGGTGTAGAAATTTGAAAGGTGCCAGTGACATACAGGAAGGAACTAAAGTGTCTGGCATGAAGGCAGGAGTTGGGGGATGGCTTTGTCTAAGACAAAAAGTGAACAAAAGTTATTATTTCTTTTCAGAGCCTCCCCCAACATCACCTCCACCACAGAACCACAGAGTTGACAGGTGGATGTCACATCTGAGACTCCATCAACCTGTCTAACTCACTGCTCTACCCTGGAGATCCCCTGAGACTCTGTCACACATAACTTAAATGCTCACCCAAATTGTTAACTATGACTTTCCCATATGAATGGCTAGTCTTGGCTCATGTTCCACAACTTTGTAAATCCTATCAAACAAGCAACAGTTGCCTCTGTGAGACCCTAGCCCCCTTAATGTTACCCCAGCAGCAGGCAGCCTAGATTCACAACTGGGCTTCTCCTGGGAACTTCCAAGCCCAGCACAGGTGGTAGATATCTCAGATTGCTTTCTAGCACAGGCAGTGTGGCCCCAAAAATACAGTTGGAGGCTGACATTGGTCTGTGCCACCTAGGAAAATACAAAGCACCCAGTGGACAGCTACAGACCATGTCAAAGCACCATCACCACTCTTCCCCTTCACAGCTGATCCTCCATGGAGGATGGAGGTTAGTGGTCAGTGGTCACCCAGTCCCTGCAGCTGAATGGCCTGGGCGAATCCCTCCCACTGACCTGACAACAACAGTTAAGGCTCAACTACAAAAGAAGGTTGTGCTCAGCCCACATGGAGGGTGCACCTCAAGTACCCAGCTTGGGTGATAGGGGAGGCTGTGCCACTGGACCCTACAGGACACCTACTGCATTAGGCTATGCTACCAACATAGGGAGTTAAACTAGCTCTACTTAATACATAGAAACAAACATGAAGGAAAAATGAGAAGACAAAGAAACATGGCCCATAAGAAGGAACGATCAAAACTCCAGAAAAAGAACTAAACAAAGTGGGTATAAGCAATCTGTCAGATGCAGAGTTCAAAACACTGTTTTAAGACTGCTCAAAGAACTCAGTGAGGATCTCAACAGCATAAAAAAGATCTAGTCAGGAATGAATGATTCACTAATTGAAATAAAGAACAATTTACAGCAAAACAATTGTGAAGTAGATGAAGCCCAGAATCAAATCAATTATGTGAGACATAAGAAAGAAAAAAACAACCAATAAGTCCAATAAGAAAAAAGAATCCCCTCCAAAATGAAGATGTATAAGCAGCTTTTGGGACAACTTCAAGCATTCCAACATTCGCATCATAGGAGTGTCAGAAGGAGAAGAGAAAGAGCAAGAGACTGGAAATCTATTTGGAAAAGTATTAGAAGAAAAATTCCCTAGTTTGGTGAATGAAATACACATGCAAGTCCAGGAAGCACAGAGAATCCCAAACAAGATGGATGCAAAGAAAACCACTTTAAGACATATCATAATTAAACTGATAAAAGTTAAAGATAAAAAGAGAATCTTTAGCCCTGGCTGGTGGCACAGTGGGTGAGGCACCAGCCTGCGGACCCAAAGGTTGCTGGTTCAATTCCCAGCCAGGGCACATAACCAGGTTACAAGACAGGTCTCCAGCCAGGTCCATAGCTGGAGGCAAGTGAAAGGCAACCACACACTGATGTCTCTCTCCCTATCTGCCTCTCTCCCTACCCTTCTCTCTAAAAATAATAAATAAAATCTTAAAAAAAAAAAAGAGAGAATCTTTAAAGTATCAAGAGAAGTTAGTTACTTACAGCAGCATCCACGTAAGACTGTCAGTTGATTTCTACAAAGAAACTTTGCAGGCTGGAAGGGATGGGCAAGAAATATTCAAAGTCATGAAAAGCAGGGAGCTATAGGGAAGCATGCTATACCCAGCCAACCTATCATTTAGAATCAAAGGACGCCTTGGCTGATGTGGCTCAGTGGGTTGAGTTCTGACCTGTGAACCACAGGGTTACTGGTTCAATTACCAGTCAGGGTACATGCTTGGGTTGTAGGCTGGATCCCCAGTTGGGGGTAAGAAAGAGGCAACCAACCACACAGTGATGTTTCTCATCCTCTCTTAAAAAAAAAAGTTGGGGTGGGGAGAAGATAATGAGCTTCCCAGATAAGCCAGTCAGTGAAGGACAAATACCATATGATCTCACCCATTACAGGACAATAATGAACAAAACTAACAACAAGCAAAACAGAACCAAATATATGGATACAGTGAATAGGCCTTCAGTGGTCAGGGGGAAAGGGGTTGGGGGGAGGGGGAAGGCAGAGGCAGGGAAGGGGAGCAGTTTAGACAAGAACCTAGTATAAAGGAACCATGGACATGGACAACAGGTGGGATTGACTGGGGGGAATGGGTGGGTGGGGAGGGGGACAGAGGGGAGCAAAAAGGGGATGGATGTAATACAACAACAATAAATTAAAAAAAAAAAAAAAAGATAAGAAAACTAAAGGAGTTCATCATCACCAGACCACTGTTATGTGAAATGTTAAAGGGACTTATTTAAGAAAAAGATCAAAACTATGAACCCATAAAATGGCAAAACAAACAAACAAACATATCTATCAACAATTGAATCTAAAAACAAACTAAGCAAACAAAAGGAACAGAGACAGAATCATGGATACAGATAGCATTTTTATTGTTGACAGATGGCAGTCAGGTATGGGGGAATGGGTGGAGAGGTGATGAGATTAAGAAGTATAAATAGGTAGTTACAGAATAGATATGAGGATGTAAAGTGCAGGAAATGGAATGTGCAAAGAATTTATATGCATGACCCATGGGCATGAACAATGATGTAGGGATTGACTGAGGGAGTGGGGCAAAGAGGAAAAAGTTGGGACAACTGTAATAGCATAGTTGATATAATTTAAAAAGTATAAATAACTAAATAATATATAATACAATGAGTGATTCTTACATAATTTGATAGTATATCCCCAATTGTGCAGATGAGCATTGTCTCACTACATTGAAAGCCTTGCTACATGGAACCTATATGGCACAGTATTTTTGTCAAAAAAATAGTGTAGAAATTATTTTCTCAAATGTTTCATTAACTCAATATATTTTGTTAGTTAAATTAATTAGGAGTTATATTTGTATTGTAAAATTAGAGTGATTCTAATCACAATATGCATGTCTCAATGCAAATACCTTATGGAACTGGGAAGAGGAAAGTGCACAATATGAATTCTAGCCAGAGTGAAAAATCAATAAAAGCCTCCATTCTAGTGAAGACATCCATCTTTTGTCATATAAGTCAGGTTGGTTCCTAGAGGGAGGGGAGGGTATGGAGAATTATGTGGTAAAGATAAAATATTAAAAGAAAATAAAGATTATTATTTTATTCTTCAAAATTTAAAGATGGTATCAATGGCTAACATTTTTAGTTGGGCTATTTCCTTTTCTTTAAAGTGTGCTGAAATTCTAAGGGGGAAAGATAACTGTAATACTCTAAAGATAGGCTATTGAGAACATTAGCTAAAAGGAGTCCTAGCTTATGTTAACATGCCCAACTTATAATGTGGGGAGGAGGCATGCAGTCCAAAGAAGAAAATGGCATAAACACAACTTAGTTACTACAATAATTCCCAAATAAATATGTATAACATCAATAACAAAATGTGTCCTAGTGATTCAAATTGATTGTACTGAACTCTTTCATACTGCTATAATGAGACAATATGACAAAATCAGTACCCATTCTCAAAGAATGTATAATTTACCATAGAATATTTTTAATATATGCAAATAACAAGGATTCATATCAAAGCACATTAAGAGAGGAAAAGCCAAAGTGTTCACCAATTCAAAAGAAATACATGATTATAATTTTATATGTTTGGCTGATATTAATTTTTACTCTACTTTTACTATTAATTCTATTGGTGCTCATTTCTTCTATAAGCATAACTTTATAATTTATTTCTATGATTTAATTTTTTGCAGTGAGAGTATAACTTGTGTTTTCTAGTTAATTAAAAATAAAAATGGTAGAATTTAAATAATAGAGGAATAGCTGGCTAGCATTGGAAAAAAATTAATGGAAAGAAGTCACAATGTGGGTTGGAAATATTAAAAGTCAAGTCAAACTGAAGCAAAGGAAAAAATCATAGATTAACTCAAGTAAGTTGTGATTATTGTAAAGAAGACCTTGAAATGAGATTTAGATAAAAATAATTATGAAAAGAAGCTTAACTTAATAATGAGAGAAACAAATTTGTAGCCTAAAAGATAAACTATTTTATTAAAAGGGATTTGTATTTATAAAAGCCAAAGCAAGCTGCAAATGAAACACATCCATATACATTTTCTGTAGATTTTTGCATCTCAATAAAAGTCGATGGTTCATGTTCACATATTAAATACAATTTTTATTGTTTTTCTTATTATATTATAAGCTAATCAGACTATTGTTACTCATTTTACAGCATTTTCCCCCCTAACAATAAGTTATTTTTTACAACTTAAAACCATGTTAGTTGCTGAAATACCAATTGGCTGCTAGTTGGGGAGCCCTCTGTGGGCTGTGGGTGCCTCAGCCTTCTGGTGAGCAAGGGAGTGTCCCTGGGTGGCCTGCTGAACATGGACACAGCAAAGTGAGTGAACTAATTTCAAGAAACTAGGGATTAACATACACAAATTATATTTAAGAAAATATCTTGACTCAAAGAGCATTACAAAATACACATAGCATTAAAATCTCTATGATTTTAGTATTAGTTTATTTTCTGTAGTGATTTGGTGCCCATTCTATTGCAAGCAGAACTGTATAGAATTTTCTCCTTATGTGATGCATCTATGCATAATTTTTTCTTAACATAATTTTTATTATCTACCTTGTTTTATTAATATTTCTTTCCCTAAGTTCTTATTTCAAATGTTAAGTTTAAATTTTCTTTATTGTTATAATCTTAAAATTATTTTTCTAAATCTGAGTTTACCTGCACATAGTTATTTACTGTGTTCTTAGTTTTACATCATTGTGCTAATATTTGTCATGTTTAAATATTTTTTATCCCTATTGTTTATAACTTCTCTGCTAGAGTGAAAGTTTACTTACTAGCCTATTGCATGCTTTCTCTTAGAATTTTATACTATTCTTAATAAATTATTTTTATTGTTTATTTGCTGGTTAATTTAGTTTTTTCTCCTTGAATTAGTAATTAAAAAATTTATTATACTGAAAAATTGAACATATACATGGGGAGATATACAAAGATATCTGAAATTCAATTAATTTCTAATAAAAATCCCAAGAGAAACTTTGTGTACCTGAACAATATGATCCAAATTGCTTGCATAAGGATGAAGAATGTTCAGAGAATTTGAAAAAGAAAAATAAGCATGAGCACCCTCCCCATATATTAAGATTTACTTTGTTACTATACCAATTAGAACATTAGATTAAACATGTGTTATCTTAAAAGCCTTTAAAGATCATGTTAATAAGCCTGGATCTTATCCCAATTGTGGTGGGAAAACTTTGGAAAGCTCTGTGCAGAGTGAATCATGATCTGATTTTCATTTTAAAAACATTGCTCTGGTTGGAAACTAGAGGCACAGTATGGTGTTGGGAAAGCTAGTTTAGCCATCATTGCAGTTATCAGGATGACAGGATACAATGATTGGTCTAGGATGTGGAAAGAGTAAATGGTTATGAGATTTAGGATAAAAATTTCAAGAAAAGCCAATTAAACTTGTTAATATAAATAGACTGCATGTGAATATGAGAAAAATAAATATTAATTTCTTTTAATTAATTCAGATGTGGAGCCTATATAGTTGGGGAAAGATAGTGGCAAATTTATTGAGTTAATGTAGATTGGGAAAGGAGTAACTTTGAGATAAAGAAATAAAAGGTTTATTCTTGGATGGTTTACTTTTGAAATGTTTATTAGACATCCAAGTGGAGATGTACAAAATAGGGTTGGATGAGTTAGACACAAAAAACAAGATATACATTTGGAATCATCCAAGTGTTTTGGTACTTAAAATCATAAGTCAGAAGAGTAGTTAGAGGATGAAAGAGAACCTACTCCAATATTTTTAAAAAGATGAAAGCCTGCTCATAATACAAGAAATATCCAATGAAATGTAAGAATTACATAAATAAACCTTATGTTTTAAGGAATGATCAACAGATCTTAGAGATGAAGTAAAATGAAGATAGGCTTGGCTATCAGCTTGTCAAGATTTAGATCTATATTACCATGGCAAATACTATTTCAGTGGGGTGAGTTGAGAAAAAAATGACATACAGGAGCTCAAGTGCCAAATATAGATAATTTATAAAGCATTTTGGTACGAAAAAGGTTTGAGATAAAGTAGTAGCTGGAAAAGATACACAGTTAAGGGACAATCCTCTTAGCAAAGTTTTTGTGCTGATGAGAATCATGCAGTAGAATGAGCCAAACCAATAGGGTAGAAGACAAAGAATATAAAAAGGAACAAATTGAAGTGAAGATAGAATAGGATCCAGTGCACATGGTTAAAGCATTGGTGGGTAATAAAGGTAGTGGTTCTCCTATACTGAGTTTATTATATTGAAATAAGAAACCAAATCACCTGGCTGCTGGCTCAGTGGATAGGTGCAAGCCTGTGAACCCACAGGTAGCTGATTGGATTCCCAGCCAGGGCACATAACCAGGTTGCAAGCCAGGCCTCCAGCCAGGTGCATAGCTGGAGGCATGTGAAAGGTAACCATACATAGATGTTTCTTTCCCTTTCTTCCTCCCTTCTGCCCTTCTCTCTAAAAATAATGAATCGAATTTTAATAAGTAAGTAAGTAAATAAATAAATAAAGAGCCAACCTAAAAAAGAAAACAAAACAGAAAAGAAACCAAATCAACATCCAAGAGTGCATATTTCTTTGGTACCTGAGGTTTGATGAGATGGAAGAACATATATAAAATAATTTAAGAATTGAGAAAGTAAACTGAGAGGGCATTCTGGAGAGTGCTAAGTCTCCAATTAAGGTTTCCTAAGTTATGAAAAACAAACATCATAAAGAAAATTATTGATGAATTTGAGTTCATCAAAATTAAAAATAAATATAAGACCATTTGTATTCTAAATAAAGTTTAAAAAACAAGTTACACAATGAGAAGGTGCTCACATATAACTGACAAAGAATTAGCATATTAGGGTCAATACAAATTTTTTTTTTCCCTGCCTCTGCCTCCCCCCTCCCCCCAACCCCTTTCCCCCTGACCACTGAAGGACTATTCACTGTATTTATATATTTGGTTCTGTTTTGCTTGTTGATAGTTTTGTTCATTATTGTCCTATAATGGGTGAGATCATATGATATTTGTCCTTCACTGACTGGCTTATTTCACTAAGCATAATACTCTCCAGTTCCATCCATGTTGTTGCAAAGGGTACAAGTTCCTTCTTTCTTTCTGCTGTATAGAATTCCATTGTGTAAATGTACCAAAGTTTTTGGATCCAATCATCCACTGATGGGCACTTAGGCTGTTTCCAGCACTTGGCTATTGTAAATATTGCTGCTATGAACATAGGTGTACATAGGTTCTTATGAATTGGTGTTTTAGGATTCTTTGGGTATAGTCCAAGTAGTGGAATTGCTGGATCAAAAGGCAGTTCCATTTTCTGTTTTTTAAGGAAACCCCATATTGTTTTCCACAGTGACTGCACCAGCCTACATTCCCACCAACAGTGTATGAGGGTTCCCTGGCCAACACTTGTCTGTTGATTTGCTGATGATTGCCATTCTGACAGGTGTGAGGTGGTATCTTATTGTGGTTTTAATTTGCATCTCTCTGATGACTAGTGATGTTGAGCATTCTTTCATATGCCTCTGGGTCCTTTGTATATCTTCCTCAGTGAGTTGTCTGTTCAGGTCCTTTGCCCATTTTTCAATTGGGCTGTCTGTCTTCCTGGTGTTGAGCCGCATTAGTTCTTTATATATTTTGGAGATCAGACCCTTGTCTGAGGTATCATTGGCAATTATGTTTTCCCATACAGTTGGTTCCCTTTGAATTTTGCTGATATTTTCTTTAGCTGAACAGAAACTTTTCAATTTGATATAGTCCCATTTGTTGATTTGTTCTTTTATTTCCTTTGCCCTTGGTGAA
>PVIW01009550.1:0-51116 GCA_004026585.1 Noctilio leporinus
AGGGGGTTGGGGGGAGGGGGGAGGCAGAGGCAAGGAAGGGGAGCAGCTTAGACAAGAACCTAGTATAAAGGAACCATGGACATGGACTACAGGTGGGACTGACTTTGTGGGGAATGGGTGGGTGGGGAGGGGGACAGAGGCGAGCAAAAAGGGGATGGATGTAATACAACAACAACAAAATTAAAAAAAAAAAAAGTTCATCTTTCAAAAAGTGGGATGTTTAACATGTTCTGAATAACCAGGGTAAACAGCTTCCAGTTATGATTTCTCTCCTTCACATGGCATGCTTTGGTTATTCTCCAGGGTTAGCATAAGTACATATTCCAGTTAGCACCCTGTCCTCAATTCAACCAATTAAAAATAAAACAAGGTTAGCATCCAGCTATGCCTGAGAGTACTCCGACACTATATCCTACAAGAACTATGGTAATTGTGTTGCATACACTGATTCTAAACCCCAGGGTGATGACAACATTTTGTTCTCCATAAAACTAAATGTGGGACAATTATTTTAATTGGGAGACGTTACACAATATTCTAGGAGTGTTCCGCAGCTCACTGTCATGAAGGAGCTAAGGCAGGGGGAAGTCCCAAGTGAACCTGAGATTTAATATTTGATGAACTGGAAAGCAGGCCAATTTGCTAAAGGAGCCAACTGCCAAATAACCAATTTGCAGAATTTACAAAATGTACTGTTTACCAAAATCTTGTTTAACTGTCAAGTATGTAGCAATTCAAATTGGAAAGATTTTTGTAACGACCTTTGAGGACGTCTGCAGTTTTATTTTACTGGATATCACGGGTGTTTTATTAATTTGCGACAGCTGGAAAAAACTGAAGTAGGCAGAGGGGCTCAAAGAAACAGGAGCTTGAAGCCTGGGAATCCTGGAGCTCCAGCTTTCAGATAGTTGTACTGACATGTCTGACACCTTTCCATCTACCCCTGCTTCCTCCCCAACCCATCTGCGTGCCTGAATAACCTGGCGGTGCAAAGTGGCCTCTGAATGTGTGCGGGGCTCAGACACAGGAGCAGAAACAGTAAAAAGGGCAGAAGAGGAGGGCAAGGTGTCCTTCCCCAAGGAGCAGGTCTGAGTCCCAGGGAGAGAAGGTTCTAATGAAAAGCTGAAGACTCTTTCCAGGAGGGACTTCCATCAGGAAAGAGGAGTGCAGGGCAGGTGGCAGCCTGGGAGCACGTGAAGCTACGCCCTACAGTGGAGCAGGGTCCTGGCCTGGGCCAGCCAGGAGTGACATGGTCAAGAGGGCTTCCCTGCGTGGGCTCCAGAGGGACTTCTTCCAGAAGTCAGGCCAAGGGGACAGAAATAGTTGGAAACGACTGGTGGACAGTTGGAAAAAGATGCTGAAGTTTGGCAGCTAGGTTGGAGGGGGCTCCAAGACAGGACTTTTTTGGTATTAATATGACTTCCATCTGCATTTTTAGGCTAAACAAGATTTGGGAATGCTTGGAATGACTACAACAACTTAAAGGCCAGCCAGTTGTTTTTGGGTAAACCATTGTTCTTGGGTAAAAACAAATCAACTTTACTGCTATTTCTAATAGTGTAAACTATCTAAAAGGAGAACTGTTTGGAAAAAATGTTTACCATAAACAGCTGAGTTCTGCACACAGCAGAGATTTTTAGGAAAGGGAGCAAAAATGTAAACTATTCAATTTTCCTTAAATCTTTCATACCATTTATTTTCTGTTTTCTCATATTATTACTTTGTCACCCTACTCTTGAAAAATTAAATTGAATAATAAGCCTTTTTATAGATGTAAAAATCTTATATTGCAAAAGAAGTTTTCAGACTTCAGAATTTAAAGATAGCTTTACACATCAAAGTCTGTATCTTTAGATCTCAGAATTTTAAATTCAGTACAGCTAGTTTCTATTTCAAGTTTCCCTAGTGTGTTTTCTGTTTCTGAGAAATTTTATAATAACAAATAGTTACTAAAAATAATCTCTTTGAAATTACAGTAACTGCATGAGAAAGATGTTGCATTCTGTAGTCTCAACATTATTTTTTTAACACTACCATATTTAAATAACCACACATTGCCTAAACATTTTATAAACCAAGAGAACTGAAATTCCTGAAATCTCTGAAAAATCATCACATCTCAGAACTAGAAGAGATCTCTTCAGAAGTCTTCTAGTTCCATTTCATTTATTCTCTTCCCAATTCTCACTGAATTCCCCTCAAGGCAGGAGGTGTTTCTAGGGGAGGGGACTGTCCATCAGGGTCGAGTGACAGTGACAGGGCAAGAAGGAACAGAATCTGGGTTCTACAGCCAGGAGGTCACCTGAGAGCCTGTCACTCCGTGGCAGCCAGGTGGGGAGGATGAGAAGAGCACTGACAAGCCACCAGGGCGTAAGGATGGGGCGACAGGGAGACAGCAGCTCTCCTGAGGAACCTGGCCTGCAGGGAAGAACCACGTGGAATGAAAACTGCAATAGGGATGGAGATAATTTGTGTGTGTAGTTGTCCAGTTTTTTGTCTTTTCTTTGTCAAGTCTGAAGATGTTTAAATGACATTAAGTGCTGAAGGCAAGTAACAGGAAGTTAGAGCTTAAAGACAGGGTAAAGGGAGAAGGCGCAGTGCGAGGTTTCCTGAGCGAGAACGAGGGTGCACGGCTCAGTGTGGAGGGGAAAAAAGAAAATGTTAGACAGGAGGGTGATCTCTCTCATCACAATAGGAAGAAACAATGAATGTAGACTCTGGTAATTCTGCTGGTTTGGAGAAAGAGAAGGAGGTTCTGGTTTGATGTGTCTCATTTCCCTGGAAAAGAAACCAGTGGAGCCTTGGCTGGTGGCTCTGTGGTGTCAGCCTGAGAACCCAAAGGCTGCTGGTTCGATTCCCAGCCAGGGCACACAACCAGGTTGCAAACCAGGTCTCCAGCCAGGCCCATAGCTGGAGGCAGAAGAAAGGCAACCATACATTGGAAAGAAAAACAAAGAAAGAAAAGAAACAGGTGGAGAGAGGACTGCAGGGCTGTGGATGGGCAGAGGAGGCTTGAAATTAGTCAGCACTGAGGGTCCCTTGAGATAAGCAAATATACAGGCCTGAAAAAGGTGTCATTGCCGCCCCCAACACACACAAAATTCATGTCCATTGGAATTGCAGAATGCGATCTTATTCAGAAACAGAATCTCTGCCGCTGTCATTAGTTACAATGAGGTAGTTCTAGATGAGGGTGGGCCCTGAATGCGGTATGAGTGGTATGTTTATAGGAGGAGAGACATAAAAAAGAAAGCCACGTGAAGATGCAGGCACAGAGAGTGGAGTTACATTACCACAATCCAAAGAATGCCAAGGACTGTTGGCAGCCACTAGAAGCTGGAAGTGTCCAGGAGGGACTCGTCCCCAGAGGCTTCAGAGGAAGTGGGGCTCCTTGACAGACACCTTGATTTCAGGCTCCTAAATTCCAGATTGGGAAGGAATACATTTCTATTGTTCTAAGCCACCCCAGTTTGTGGTCATTTGTTCCAGGTAACTGATTTAGCAACCAAGAATTGACTCTGGCAGTGATCTGCATGGTTTGGGGGCATTTTCTCCAGCTGAGCTCAAAGCCAGTGCCAAGTACAGAGAAGGCAGCATCTGGCAAGACCCAGGACCCCTACCAGGTGTGGGTGACAGGACACTGACTAGAGTATGGTTTTCAAGGATGGGAGGATGGGCCACAGTATAACTGGGATGGGAGAAGAGGGAAGACAGGAGGGTGATTATTGAATGGAGAAAAGGAATAACGGCATTAAGGGAAGAGAGATTTTTTTTTTTAAGATTTTATTCATTATTTCCAGACAGAAGGGCAGGGAAGGAGGAAGAAAGGGAGAGAAGCATTAATGTATGATTGCTTTTCACCTGCCTCCAGCCACAGACCTGGCTTGCAACCTGGTTATATCCCTGACCAGGAATCGAACCAGTGACCTTTGGGTTTGCAGGCCAGCACCAATCCACTGAGCTACCAGCCAAGGCAAGGGAATGGAGATCGTAATGAGAGTCAAGAACAACTATCAGGGGAATAACTTATGACAGTTGTAATATAAAAGACTG
The DNA here is from genome assembly GCA_004026585.1 of Noctilio leporinus. NCBI lineage: Eukaryota > Metazoa > Chordata > Mammalia > Chiroptera > Noctilionidae > Noctilio > Noctilio leporinus. The sequence goes on from PVIW01009550.1 coordinate 4,054, forward strand.
TAGTGAGAGAATGAGATGTTTAAATTTAACATTTAACAGGTAGATCGGTTCCAGAAGACAAAACTCCAAATATGAAGTAGTGCGGATGATGGCGAGATCTCAGAACTGGGCCAAATGTGTCATCAGGTAGATGGTGAAGCTGTCAAAGAGGATGGGTAGACCAGAGATGGCATGAGAGGCTCAGCCAAGGGCTGTCCCCTCTCTCTAGTGAGACGGGGGCTGAGGCTAAGGACAGAGAGATGGGTTGACTGGTATCTGACAAGAAGGAAGGTTGCAGTTGTTAGATGCAAAATGCTCATAGAAATAAGGATTCTTTTTCAACCCCAAAGTTAGAGGTGAATTAACATCAAAAGGTAAATAAGATGTAACAATAAACAGCCTTCACTTAAGGACAAAGGGAAGAAGCAGGAGATCAGAAGACAATTGTTTTAATAAAGGCACACAGGATGGTCACACAGGAGCAGTTGTTTAAAAATGACCCATCCCCCAGTGACTGAGATTATTTCTTATTTCTTAATTTTACCCCATATTTCTTTTAGCTGTTGTAACTTGGCTATTAAAAAGTCACTCTGATATTCATGCCCTTTAAGGAAGCTTAGAGTTTTATAAATACAGTGATACTGGTTCCTTACTCAGGACAGCAACCTGGTACCTCCAGTTCATGGGTACCAAGGAACACTGTGGAAAGATGACTGGTGCTTCGTGATGAATTTGGGAAGCAAAGAACACCACTTAAGTCAAAAGACCTTTATATTAAAGTCAAGAATATAGCCAGTTCTAATGAATTCTAATCTTTACAGAGGTCTAGTGACCCTAAAATAGAAAAAAGTTAGACTGATTTTTATGGAAAGATTAATTTTTCCTAAGCTGCATCAGCAACTATGATCAAATTCTACTTGGAAAGGTCACTGTCCGATTATAGACAAACCAGAAAAGTTTAAGAAATTCAGAGAACCTTCCAAAATACTGTCAGAGTTTCTATCGATATGCTATCAATCTCTAAACTATACAAAGGTTCTTTAACCTTCCGTAAGACTATGGCAGCTAGCCCTGGCCAGTGCTTCGCCCCATAACCAAAAGACTGTGGGTTCGATTCCCAGTCATGGCACATGCCTCGCTCGCAGATTTGATCCCCCAGGTGTGGGCACGTGGGTCTGACCACAGACAGGAGGCAACCAATCGATGCTTCTCTCAATCACATCAAAGTTTCTCTTTCCCTTCCCCTTTCTCTGAAGGAAGGATCCTCAGGTGAGATTTAAAAAAAAAAAAAGGAAAAAAGACTGGATCTATACCTCCAAAACAAATCTCAAATGACTTCATTGAAATCACCAAGCGGGACTCTGTAATTTTACTAAAACCGTCCTATATAGTAACTGGCTAAACAACATAATTAACAGGAAGAATTGAGTGACAAAGCTATGTTTGGCTAGACATATTGAGAGCTAGACAAGTAGTATAGGCAGGGTGGCCAACAGGCTACGAGTGTAGAAAAGTGGGGTCTGTGGACGCAACTACACCACAACTGAGGTGTCGTCACAGAAGCACAGTTAAACTGCCCTAAGAAGTTAGGGCAAGAAGAGGCCACTTCTAGCTAACAGCACCTGGAGGCTTCATGGAGAAAATGGCTGCAACTAGTAATTACTCTTTCTCTCTCTTGTTTTCACCCACATCAAATATCCCTATGTACGTGGTGTTTTGTTGGAAAAATCACTCAGGATTTTATCACTGTTTTGGTTTGAATTTTTTTCCTACTGAAATTATTTTACGTATATACCAAATACAGAGGAACCTGAAAAAGACAACAAGTGGAAATTTATCAGCCTAGGCAGAAACTACCACAGAAACGACGGCAGTTTTCTTGGCAAGACTCTTTTCCTCTTCTATGCATCTTATTGACTCCAGTTTATAATACACTGTCCTACTCTGACAATTTCAGCAGGCACACGTAGAAATTACGGGTTTTACCTGTCCAGAACACCCTTTCCAAAATGAGGGTATGTTTCAGCAGTCTCTGTCCAGAGGCAGTCCTGGGGTTGGGGTGCGTCACCTGGATGTAAGCGGACGGAGCAGGAAAATATTTCAGGACGTGCCCTCCAAGCCTCGGATAGGGGCTGCGGCAGTCAGAGGTCAAGGCTGCTGTTGTGCTGCTGATGCAGGAATCTAGTCTTCACTGCACTTCAGTGAAACAAGAAGCCTCTGATCTTGGAGTGCGCAGAAACGGAATCTGAGTTACGACTGCTAACCACATCTCTATGTCCAAAATGGCAAAAGGGACATTTGGAAGCCTCTGAGAAACTTCTGGTTTAGCTCCTCAACTGAATAACACCAAATCAAGTTCTGATAATGCAAATTAAGATCTAAATACTAAGCCCTGGCTGGTGTGGCTCAGTGGATTGAGTGCCAGCCTGCGAACCCAAAGGTCGCTGGTTCGATTCCCAGCCAGGGCACATAACCAGGTTGCAAGCCAGGTCTCCAGCCAGGTCTGTAGCTGGAGACAGGTGAAAGGCAACCACACATTGATGTCTCTCTCCCTTTCTTCCTCCCTCCTTTCCCCTCTCTCTAAAAAGAATGAATACAATTTAAAAAACGATCTAAATACTGTTATTTTAAAACATGCCATAATAATGTCCCTCTAATTAATACTCAATAAATAGGTAGTTATTTCTGTTGGTTAATTTAGCTGTATCTTAAATTTGTGTTGGCCAACACTTTCAATAAAAATACCAGAGAAATAATTAAGAGGATAAATAAAATGAGCTGATTCTTAGGGCAGAAGAATGGTCAGCAGAACACATCTGAATTATTAGAAATTCTGAAGTGATATAAAAGAGGATGACCTCTATACGAGGACAGCAATCTTCAAATTATGGAAATGTTATGAGCTCCTACACAATGAGCATCGAGGTTTCATAAAGGTAAGAATTCTCAGGCACGCTCCATCGCATTCTGCTAAGTCGAACACTGCCATTTCCTGTAATTGCTGCCTCTTTGTTGTTTTCATCATGAGTTTTCCTGTCCTGGCCGAACACTGTAGGGCCAGCTGCAGAAGATGCTCACGTTGGTACACGAAGTTCCTTCAGCACAGCAATAGGAGTCACTGAGTGAGAAACTAAAATGGGTTTGAAAAGGAAGTCTAATCGTTGGGCGCGTGGTACATTACTGGCCTCACCAGCTTTACCATTAGAGAAGCCAAAATAACAGCAGCGTAATAAAGAAGGTGGACACAACAGAGATTGTGCTTGGTGTGAATTCTTCCTGTCTAGGAGAATACAAATAAGCCAAATACTAGGACACATGGCCACCAAGTTACAGTAACCATCTATAAACACAACATATTTCACTGCTATTGTGAGGGGGAAGTTAAATATATATATGGAATCATATTCATAAATTGGTGCCTGTGGGTTATTAACCTGAGAAAAAATTCTGACAAACTTGACCTTCCTATAGAGGTCTATTACTCTTATACAATTTGGTTGTGGTGGGTCTGCTTCATTTATTAATTTATTGATTCAATAGTTACTGAGTGCAGTAATACTGCCCTAAGCAGCGAGAGCGAAAGAGACTCTAACAAAGCCACGATCTTTCTCCAAAGGGAATTATAATTTAGGAAGGAAGATATTTTGAGGGTGGTTCAATTACTGTAGAAGACTGGAGGGCGGGAGCTGAGGAGACGGAGAAATAACGCCCTTGAGCTGCATACAACAGGCAGGTTTGATCAGAGGCAGAAGAACCGGGAGCGCTGCAGCGTTCTCCCTGGTGACAAGGAACAGGGCCAGTGCAGGCAGCCTGAGTCAGCCCTGCACAAGCTGCGGCCGGTGGGAAGTGGGCCCGGCCGGGGCCTGACTCACAGGGCTCAGCAATGCTTTGCCTTGTTTTCATCAGCTTCCTTTTTGCATTTCCACAGCAACTGTTCCAAACTCTCACTGATCAGCCGGTCCCCTGCCCACCCCGCACCATCACCCCATGGCATAACTTCTGGTCTGACAGAGAAGTTTTCCAATCAAATAATCCCCCCTTTCTCGCGTACCTTCTTCCCAAACCAAAACATGCATTTCGGGTTCTTCAGCCGTGCCTTAGAAAATGAAGAATTCCCTTAACTTTTGTTTCTATCCCCTCCTAATTGGTGAGAAAATTTGCTCCATCGTTAATTGATTTCACTGTTTTTCCTCTATTAAACTTTCTCAGCCTTTAAAAATACTCACCTCCCCTAGCCATCCCCAAGGCAGTTTTAATCTACTGACTACCCAAAGGCTCTCCTGTCCTTTAGCAGCAAATTCTCTGCAGGAACCATCTACACTTTCTTTCTTTTTAAATATTCATTAGTTTTAGAGAGAGAGGGAAGGGAGGGAGGCAGAGAGGGAGAGAAACCTGCCTCCAGCTACGGACTTGGCTGGAGACCTGGCTTGTGCAGTGGCTGGGAATCAAACCAGTGGTCTTTGGGTGCGCAGGCTGGTGTCTTATCCAGAACCACCAGCCAGGGCTCACCTACACTTTATAGCTCAGCTACATCAGTCTTCACTTCCCTCAAATCTGGCTTCTGCCCATCCCCCCACCTCCTGAAAACCTATTCTCTGTAAGGTCAATAAATACATCCCAGTTGCTGTACCAGTGACTCTTGTCAGACTTTATGTCCAAAGGTTCTATCAGCACCTAAAATTTCACGTATATTGCTGATATTTTAGTAAATGAATCCATAAAGTCCATGAGTATCTGACCTTGCAAACAGGCCAATACTGCTGAAAGAGATTAATTCTTATTAAATCAAAATCTGCAAATATAAAATCATGACCATTTACAGCCATATACAAGAAAAGTCAAAAATTTTTCTTAGTCTCAAAGCCATTTTTAAAAACAGAAATAAGACATTTTTCCAAGGGTTCTTTCCTAGGAAAAAGCTGCGTAATTAGGATGAATCATACTTCTCCTACTATATGCCATTATACAGTCTATAAATACCTCACTTGTGGATTAAGAGATATAAAAAAACATGAGATGTAATTATTTTATTGAGTCTGCCTTTGACCTGAACATAATGAATGCAAAAATCTCAAAAGAAGGCTATTTTGGGATGACTATGATGATGATAAAGCCCAGAGATCTTATTTTTATCTGAGAACAAAGTAGTAAACTGCTTAGAAGATAATTAACTCTCTTAGAATTCTAAGAAGAGAACAATTTACTCACCAGTCCTGAGTATTTATAAACTCATAAACACTATCTTCACAACTCCCACAAAGACTGCCTCTCTAACTATAGGTTTTAACCACTTAAAAAGATGAACTCAGCTCCAATTAGGACAGTCTCCACTTTTGGATCTCCATCACTGACTGTACGCTCTCATTTTTTTTTTAACCAAATCAAATCCTACTATTCCTCAAGATCTAATTCAAGGTCCAGTTCCTTGCACTCTCCCCCTTATTTTGCTGTCACTACAAGCCTTCCCTATACACACTTGCATGTGGTTTCTATGGTACTTGATCAATGTGGGCATAGCAATGGGTTCATCACAGATTTTCATTCTGATGCCATCAGCAGTGTGCCTTGATTGCATAGTATTAACCATGAAACATAGACCTGACCTAAGATTCAGATTATATTCATTTATAAAATGACATTGTCCTTAGAATATTAAAATATAAACACGTTTAATAAGCACAATTTTTAAAAAGATTTTTTAATTTATTCTTTCCAGAGAGAAAGGGAGGGAGAGAGGCAGAGAGGGAGAGAGAGAGCAATATATGGTAGCCTTTCATCTGCCTCCAGCTACAGACCTGGCTGGACACCTGGCTTGCAACTGGTTATGTGCTCTGGCTGGGAATTGAACCAGTGACCTTTGGGTTCACAGGCTGGCACCTGTCCACTGAGCCACCAGCCAGGCTTAATAAGCACAATTTTAATGATATGTACACAACAAATTTTTTATGGTTCCCTCTTTGTAAATTCTGTTCATCTGTGAAATCAAAACAAAAGCCTATCAAGTCTGTCCTAATTTTACTTCTTCTCAATGTCCATCCCTGAAGTGGTTAAACTTACAATTTTCTTGAATTTACAATGGTGCAAATGTGATAACACATAATGAATTACATAAGATATTCAACACTTAAAACTACAATTTGTGTTAATGCTTTTGCCCAACTATTGGCTAATCTAAGTGTTCTGAGCATGTTTATAGTAGGCTAGGCTAAGCAATAATGGTCAGTAGGTTAGGTGTATTAGCTGCATTTTCAACTTACAGTATTTTCAACTTACAATGAGCTTTTTAGGACAGTACCCCTCAGAGGTCAAGGAGCATTTGTATTAAAATGTAAGCTTTCATTATGACTGATTTAGTAAATAAGGGGTGGCTACAGTCTACTTGAATTACTAAAGGAACTAATATTGGGACCAACAAATTAATGATGTTTTTACTGATCAGAAAGGTTAATTTCTTTAATAAATACTAACTGGTAAACTATTTAAAAACTTTGGGTTTACTATTATGAACCTACTGTGGTCCCTAAAATTTTGTTCTAGATAAAAGTAAGCCTCATGACTCAGAAAAGAATGTTCAAAGTACAGGAGGTTGTCAAATAATGTCACTTGGCTTGTCAATTTTGTTTTGACATTGGTAAGAGGCTACTGGAAGTTAACCCTTGTTTATATCAATTAGTTTATGGTAAAATTGGTTTGTTACACATTATGCTGCCATACTTGGAAGAATCTACGCTCAATGGTAAGTGAGGACTTCCTATACTTCCCATGTATTCGAACCAATAGTATCAAGTTCCTCTCCTGAGTGAAAGCATTATCACAGCCAAGTGGTAGATCCTTTTAAAGAATGACATCTAAGAGCAGTCTGCAAAAATAAGAATAGTTTATTGTTCAGCTTTGAGGAATGCTTGTTAACTAGACTCAGATCTGTTACCCAAGAGTAGTGATAAATGTGCCTTGGAAAGGCATCGACTAGCTCATTTAGCTCATTATCACTGTAAATCACTAAGAACTTAATGCAATGAATAAAATATAGGAAGACCTTGACTTCTAAGAATGTCACTGTTAAGGTTCACAGATGACTGCAGCAGCTTTTCTTAGCTTGGGTAATAAAGGCCTGTACACACATTCTAATACCTGCCTTGGGCACTGTGAGCCATGTTCTCCTTATTTTATCTTCTGCTAAAGGCCATTTCAAGTCTATGAGAAAACAGGGAAGATGTAAATCATAAAAATAACAAACAAACAAACAAAAAACCCAAAAACCTATGAATACAGAATTTTTAAACTTTTGTAAAGTTCTGTCAAAGCTTCTACAGGGCACCCCAAACTACTTTCAGACTATATTTATACAACACAAAATTAATCCAAAGAATGGAGAGTGTTGACAGGTAATATCTATCACTTCAAGGGAAGCACCCATTGCAGACACACAGACAATGCTTGACACCAACTGTTCACATTTAACATCTGAGAGATCATGTCAGTATCAGAGGCTGGGTGTTTAAAACTCTAAAAATCCCCATGTTCTTTTAAAATGTGTTATAGACAATAAAAAAGAGTCACAGACAACCGTATACTTCACAGCACATGTATCTGCTAGGAAAGTATTTTAGTTGCCACAAACAGACATGTAACATGAACAGTAGAGAATAAAAAAGAAGACAAAGAGCACAAACATGACACTTGTCAGATTTAAGACAATTTTTTTCACATAAAATATCAGAATGAAAAGAATCCAACACATTGTAGATGACTGTTAGTTCATTCAAATGAGACTAACCGGAAAATGTACTTACAAAACAAAGACTGAGAAATAAGTTTGTGGTTATATTTTCCAATTATCATTCCCTCTGAAAAAGATGACTAAGCCACAATGAAAAGTATTCCCATTAAGTTATAATTGTCACAAAATACACTAAAATAAGCATGTGTGTGTTTATGTATGCTCTGACAACTTCTCTAAGTCAATCTTACCAAGCAAAAGAATACTCTGAATCTGCTCTATGCAGGCAAATGTAATACTATCTGCGCAGAGAAGGAAAGTCACTGAAGACACATGTGCTTTCTTCTCCTACATAACTTCGTCAGGAGAAAGCAGGTGAACCGGAAAGTAGCTAACATACTGTCAACATCTTGTGTTCACGAGTACAGAGCAGCCAACTTACGAGACCTGCTCAGCCCAGATTCGATGACAAGTAAGTTTAGGTGCTTTTAACAATCAGAGAGTAAGTGTAGGGAGCCTATGTTATAAAAAATATATAATAATGTTATATATACATATAATCATAATAATTGCATATTATAATTACTTTCTTTTATAATAATGTAAAATATAATTTTGCAGAACAAAATGGAGAAAATGAGTCATTTTAGAAAGCTGTTCAGACAATTTCAACATTAACAAGTCAACAGTTTCCATATTTTGTTTCATGTTCTTACGGAACTATGTTTTGCTAGAACATATATTTAAAAAGTAAACACACATGAACTTGGTCTGCATGTACACACACGCACACACACCAGCACCTGTAGGTCAGTATTGCTTTAACGATACTCTTGTTATGCATAAAAGGAACATCAACTTATTTTTTTAATGAGAAAACGGTCCTAGCAACTGGAAAAACAAATACAGAAAAGGTATTCTGAATAAGAAAAAAATGCATAAAGCCAAAAAAGAAAAGCACAACCTTTATAAATAATGAAATGGACACATGCCCAGAATAAAGGAGAAACAAGGTAAAAGCTTTTTTGGACAAACCCAAAAAAGAAACACAATACATCCACAATGAAATTGTGCACTAGATAAAACCAAAAGGCAAGCATAAGTTCCTGTTAAGATGAATATCTGGATTTAAGGAACCTCAGGGTTTAGATTCGGGCCAACCATCTCAACTTGAGTGAGAGTAAGTTTTGATTTTCATATGAACAGGAAGCTGGAGTATATTGTTACATACATTTGGCACACACACTGAAACACTTGTAGTTTGCTTCAGAACAGCATTACAAGGACACAGAGACTTAGCTGGAGCTGCCACACAGCGAGTCAACACTGGGGCGGCACCTCTGCTGTCCCAGCTGCCCCCCTCCCCCTTCATCTTCAATGGGAAAATGGCCAGGACATTTTAATGTATGTAACAACAGTCCTTCAACCTACACAAAGTTATCACTCAAAAGCAATTCCATAAATTGTACTTACAAAGCTTCTTCCACAATTCTGAGATTTAAAAATAAGCATATTTTGTGTCATTTATCAACATTTTTCATCACATTACTCAAAATATAAACATAACACAACATCCATACTTAAGAACAGACAACTCTTTAGAATGAGTAAAATACATGTATATAATTTCCACTCATCTAAGAAAGTGATAGTCTTGTATTTTTGAGAATTTCATATTAATGGTGCTGTAAAACCTGCACTCATTCCTAGCTGGCCCCTGTCATACCACCATTTACGGTGGCTGCTACTGTTAGTCAAGTGGTAGACAGCTTCGGGGACAGGGTTTCTTCCACTGAAGTTAAGTGGCACAGAGGGACATGAGCACTATCTCAGAATCTAAAACTCACCGAGTAGGGACCAAGGAAACAGTTAAGAACCACAATTCCATACTGATTTTCACATGGTCAAATGACAAGACCCTGTTTGTTTATGCTACAAATACCATGCTTCTATATGTCTTTATTAGTACAGAGATCTAAAACACAATAGAAAAAATCAGCCTGTGCGCTTCAGGAGTTAAAAAAAAAAAGGGGAGACTGTCTTAAGATAGCATTTTTAATCAAGTGAGCAGCTGCCTCACATGGTCTTCCAGCACTGCCATGAATCTCACCTCTGCAAGGTTAGGGGTCCACGAAAGTTAACACCTGCCAGGTACATGATGTCTAGGCTGAAGGTGACAGGAGGCACTACTAATCAATATGTACACATACGTGAGATGTGAGATGCTGAAAAGGGATCATCTACGAAAATCTGCACAAACCTATACTGAGTAATATAATATTCATGGCACTGCATGAGCACAGCAGATATAAAAACAAACAAGACAGAATACCTACCCTAAAGGGGCTCTGAGTCCAAAGGAGAGATAGAAAAAAGTCACTGGAATGAAAGAGGTGACTAAGACAAATGCACAGAGTTTAATGAGTAAGAAGAGGGGACCCCAGAGAGGCAAGAGGTCCAATGTGTCAACTTCTTATGAGACAGCTTTTCCTGAACCACTTGCTTTTGCTCCTCCGCCATTAGCCAACATGGCCATGAACTCTGAGGCCCGGTAGGACACGTCACACAAAGATGCTGTGAGGAGCGCTGGAAGCCCTTTCCCTCGAGTCCTTCAGAATCAATCATGTTTTTCCTGAGCATGAGGCTTGTCAAAGATACCATTCAGTTTCCTCTACAGAAGGCGCTAAGAAGCTCCATAATGAACCCATATTTTATAGAAATATAAAGCCCTGTGACATATATTTTGCATATCAACCTTATATCATGTACACTAACCTTACACATACGGACCTTACACATTTTATATATCACCTCGTATTTTCTTTTACCTTTCTTCCATTATGCTGTGGTACTGCGGTTATTGTACATATTTATGTTTAAATCTTTACTCAAGCTTTCAATTTTTATTGCAACATAGCAGGGTATAAAATTACATCAACCAAATGGCTTATTGGTTCAAAAATTTTAGACTACTTATTATATGCCAGGCCTGTGCTGAGTGAGGGCTGGGAATAAAACCTGTCCATGGGAAGCCTGACGCTCCGGAAACTCAGAAGGGTGAAACAGACAATCAGGTGACAACAGAGAAGGAGAAACATTTACATTGGGCAAGTGCCGTAGGAAATGCACTCGCACAGGGAACATGAAGTCTCAGAGAGCTGGGGAGGCCTCCCCGGTGAACTGGGATCTAAGCTGCACCCCGAGTCTGAGAAAGAGGAGCTGGGCTCCGGGTGAAAGGCTCGGAGTGCCATGCACGCAAGCAGAGCAGGCCAGTCAGACGGTGCCAGTAAGGAGGCAGGTAGGAATCCAGGCCAGGAAGAAAGCAAGGACCAGGTAAGTCATGCTGAGGACAGTGGGTTTAACCTTGGAGCACTGTGGAACTCAGGAAGAGGTCAACCCGCAGCTGACCTGCAGACCTGCACTATCCCACTTACTGAGTGCTTGCTGTCCTCCAGGTGTGTGCGGAATGCTTTATGTCCATGACTGCAACGAGTCCTCACAAGGGCCCTACAAAATCATGTAAAGTGAGCACTACCATTACTTCCCGTGTAGGTGATGAAACTGATGTTTACTGATGGAAAACTAATCTCGCCAGTCACACTGCCAATCTGGGTGAAGCCAGATTTTTAACTTGGGTCTTTTGACCCCAGAGCCTAAGTGTGTAAGTACCTTAGTGCGCTGCCAACCTCATTTGGGAAAAGGCTTGACATTCCAGCTACAACGTACAGAAAGTATGGGTTAAGAACAGACCTAGGAAGACCAGCAGAGCAGCTGTATGATATAATTCAAGGGAGATCTGATGACAGTGAGAATAAAAAGATTAATTTGAGAGAGACTGAAAGACAGAACCAGAAGGCCTTGGCTGGGATCTCACTGTATGTGACAAAAGCAGAGAGAGGTGAGGCAGGAACCTTAGGTGTGTGGCTGAGGCAACTCAGTTAATGATACATTAACATAACACAGTGGTTAAGACAAAGGGTCTATAACTAGACTCCCAGGTCTGCCATTTAAAAGGTGGGAATCTTGGACAATTAGTTAACTTCTCTGAACCTCAGTTTCCTCATGCATATAATGGAGATGAGAATACCATCTCCAAGAATTAAGTAAACTATTTCATGTGAAGCTCTTAGAATAATACTATTAAATGAATACTCAATTAACATCATCACTGCCACCACCATGATTCTGTGGTGTAGGGATTACAGAAGCAAAAGATAGAATGACAAGTTCAACTTTGAATATATTGAAGTTGAATGTATTCAACTTAAAGACCCTCCAAGGGGCAAAGGTCACATTTTCGGCTCCAAGCTAAGAAAGGGCTCTGGACTCAGGATTTAAATTTAGGAGTCCTAAGCCATGTGGATGATCATTTAAGCCACCAGCCTGGATGACATGGCCCAGGGAAAGGTGTGGAGTGAGAGAACAAAGGGGCCTAGGAGAGCTTTTGAGGAACTGAGACATTTAAGAGACATGTATAAAGATTCTGTAAGAGTCCTGAGAAGTCACCAGAGAAGTACGAGAAAAAGTGAGAACTAACGGGAGGGTATATTTCAGGAAGAACCAGCAGTACCAAATGTTGTTAAATGGGAAAGAAGATAAGAATGGAAAGGCATTAATTGGATTTAGAAATAAAAGCCTTGCCTTTAAGGGTCTAGGTGACATGGCCATTGCTGGCCTATTAGAAAGGTAAAATGCAACATGTATTAAAACAGCTATTAATATAAGGTCTACTGTGCTAAGGCATATTAGAGATAAAAAGAATATTCAGTCCAGAGGACTCCCAGCTGGTGAACTTGTAGAAGATGATCATGAAAAGAAGAGTAGTATTTGGAGTTTAAAGAAAACATCAAAGCATTGCAGGTTTGGGACTTCACAGTCACAACCAGCAGCGAAATTCAGAAAGCATAAGGCACAGTCAGGAATAGTTAATTAGCTCAAATAGGCTGGCTCCCATTGCATGAAGTGGGATTCTGAGTGGTAAAATTTAAACGGCAGACAAGAATCATAATTATAGAAAGCCCTGACTGAGGGATGTGGAAGTAATGCAAATATTTAAATGCCTTTCCTCCCTGGGAAAAACCTAATTATTCTTTAATTCTCTGGTTATAGGCTATCTCTTTAGTGTCAATTTAGGTAAAAATGAACTTTATGTCCTCAAGTTACTTTCTATTCAGATCTTTTATGCCATTTCATTATAATTATGTTTCCTAAATCTTCTGCTACTCAAGAGAATGGGCTGTGTCTGGGTATTTCAGCAAGCCAAACAACATTAGAGTGGTACTTGATGAAGAAGGACACCTGTGTGCAATTCGGATTAGCAAAGGAGGAAGCAGAGGCAGACCAGCCAAAAAGCCAGGAAGAGCGACAAGTAATGAGATCCCATCTGTGGGGCCACTGTGGAAATACTGGAAAGTGGGATAACTCTAAGAGGTGTTTCCAAGGCATTATCAATATATTTGGTGACTGAATGAAACAGGGCAGAACTTTAGACTAACAAAGTATACCCTTTGACTCAGTAACTAAACTCGGAAATATATTCTAAGGAAGTAATTATAGAAATTCATGCATACCTTGGTATTATTTATAAGGGTGGAAAACTGGAAGTAATTTTAATTTGAACAACAGAAGATTAGTTAAATAAACAGCAGTCTACCTGAAAGACTAACATGCATACATTAACATATTTATAAAAATTGTGCAAGGAGGGTAAGAAAATGTGTAAATTATATTAAATTTTGAAAAACCTTATAAAATGAAATATATGATTTGACCCTAATTTTATTTGATCTATATAAAACATGGAAAAATACAGAAAGACTATATGTCACAAGGCCGGCACTGAATTTTTCTGAGAAGTGACTGACAAGCTATAAATGCCTTTTTCTTTGTAATTAATTTTCTAGGTTTTTTTTTTAAACAATAAATATCTTGTTTTTGTAATAAAAATTAAATATCCCTTTTTTTTGTAGAAAGTGAGCTAGTATAAGAAAATCAAGTTGTGAGCCCTTTTTTCCTGAGTTGGTGGAAAAAATATAGAACCAAAATTGGATGGATAGTTTAAACATGTTTGTTTTTCTTATGTTTTACTTTAAGGATTAGGGAAATGGTGAAGAAGCTGATAATATAGGATCCAGAAAAATAAAAGAGATGCCTACAAAAAGATATCCTTGATGTAATATGCCAGTTAAACAAAGTGCATGGTACAGCTAAGGATACCATGAAGAAATCTTGAAAAGAAGGAAAAAGAAAACCCTACAAAGGTGATATTCCTGTAACATTTGGAATGGAAAAACTGTTCACTTATTACATAGTGTGAAAATCCATGGGCTTTGGCATCAAACAGACTTGGTTGAAGTCATGATGCTTCTGCTTAGCAGCTGTGACCCTGGGCACGTTGCTGGAGTGGGTGCGGAAGGAGAACTGGGTGTCTGTGTGAAAGTGGCTATTGGGGTGGCTGGCAGCCCAGCACCTCGCCACCGGGTCTGAGTCCTGAGTATGTGTGTTTCTGAAAGTGTCCTGGCTAAGTCTACTGTAGGGCAAGGGGAAAGAAATACGAACAACTCAGGCCTGGCACTGGTTGGCACTTGGTAAATGTTAGATGGTTGTTTATATGTACTGAATATAGGGCTTCTGTCACTTTTCATTAAGGCTGTCATGGCTTTTTAACGAACTATAGAAATGATCCCTGAAAGTATAGTCTTTGTCATGGCTTTTTTAATGAAACACAATGACAAGATCTGTCCTAAGTATCTGACATTTTTGCTATGAGAGAATGAACTAAAACGAACAACGAAACAATATAAATGCCATTTATGGTCCAAAACAGTACCATGGCATTCAAAAATTCAGTGTGAATGACTCCCAAAGTCTTTGCTATGTGGTAATGCATAATTTTGCTGAAGCATATTTGAATCACTGCTGCTCCATAATGCATAGGACCAAATCACTTAGTTGATCTGTATGCTGTCCCACAAATCAGTATCCGAATTTCATTTAGGTTTTATTGTATTCTGTTCATCATCGTAAACACAGAAAAGCTTCTTTCTTTATAAAATGGCCCCAAAAGACTGCTATGCTACAGATATACATGCAAATTTGGGGAAACGTAAAAGGTCTCAGAAAATATTCTAGTAAATGTCAAAGATCTACTGCACAATTACATTTTTTAACATAAAGGACAGGTCTTATCTAGCAATAAAAAGTCACATGAAAAGGTCAGAGTACATGGCATTTAGTGCACCCAATAATTCAATAGTTTGTCTGCTTTTCTTCCTGACCTCCCAGAACATGCTGGGCACTTGAAAGGACCTTTGAAGTGCAATCCTGGGGAGGCTCACCAACTCAGGTAAGTGCAGTGACAGCCACAGAGCGGTGGCGCGGGCCATCCTTACTCCCCACTACATACAGCTCCTGCAGGCAAGAGCCAGGCTCAGTTAGCAGTGGGGAGTTGTGTACAAAGCAAAACGTTCAAGAAATTAAATGGCCCAATCACGCTGCTCAAGACTGAGTTGTCTAGGATCAGTACACTGCATCCCATCTTAGGTAACCGCCAGCTCTCTCAGGGCAGATGAGAACTACTGTAGGTCAGACTGAGGGAGCCAAAGGCAGTCCGACCGGGTACAGCGTCTGGAATTTGGGTGTTAAGTCAGCAATTCTTTTCCCTCGCTATAGACTGAAGAATTTTGATCTGATGTGCTGAGCCAAATTACCTAGTGGGAATTTATTTTCCCTTTAATGGTTAACCCTCTATCACCTGGATTAGTGGAAAGACAGTATCCTTCATTCCTTCACATTTAGAATTTAGGCATATGAATTGAACATGGATTATTATGTGGATCTGTTTACATTTAAAAACTGTTTATTGCAAACCCAAAACTTAAATAGGTCCACATGATGTTTCAGAGTCTTAACATACGAGCTCACGTGTTTGAGTGACTTGATCTGGAAATGGATAAACTAAAAACATGACTATTTGGGGACAGAAATTAAGTTTTTCAACAAGAATTTCTCCATACAACCTTCTTAAGTATTACATGTTCCTCTACAACACAGTCTTCGCCTCAGTGAGACTGGTTCTGCCTGGCTGGCTGCTCAGCTCCACACTGGACAAATTCTGAGCCTATCTCACACTCTTGTTTCCCTGTCCTCAGCCTGCTCGTTTTTCCTGCCTGTCCAGTCACACGGTCCCTAAGGTCTAAGGAAAATTCAATTTCTTAAAAAAAACTTTACCTGAGTATTTCAACACTACACGAACATTCCTGTAATTATTCAGCATATTTATATGTTATATACCCCAAGTTAGTGTGTAATTACACTGTCTTATATTATTCTTCAGATTTTTCCCATGTTTTTTATTACCAATCCATGAAGAGGGTAAACTTCTTAAAGGCAAGGTCAATCTTAAACAAGATATGCCTTCAAATAAATATAACATGTTTTATCCTTAACCCCAACTACTTCAACTTCATTTCAAGATGTTTCAAATATGTACACCTGTGCTGCCTAATGGTGGAAGTAACTACTGCATGGTTAAACTGGCTTTACAAACAGCAAAACCAAATAATGGAAGAATAAAACTATTACTACTAAGAATTATTAAGTACCACAGATGAAATAAACGTAACTAATTTTTGGTGCAATGGGTTAAAAGTTTATTATTAAATGTATAATAAAAAAAACCTTATATAAAAGTCTCTAAGTTAGCAACTTCCTTTTGGAAAAAATTATATAATCACATATTGAAATGCCCTATGATTTGAGGTACATATGAAATAAATCACCCATGACAAATATAGATCTAGGACACTATGCCTGTCTTTTCAGATAAAAAAAAATAATATTCAACTCAACTAATATTGAGTCCCTATTATATGCAGGGCAATCCATAACCTTGAGATGGTTATGATCTAATAGGAGTATAAAGCAAGTACAGTGATGATGGAAATCAAGGCACTGGGTGTTGGGGGGTAAACTTTTTGCAGTTATTATTCCAGGAACAACATATCTGTATAAAGTTATAAAAGGTTTTATATTTCAGGATAAGTATGTATTTTCTAAATACATACTTATTTCTTCATCTCAAAATATATTCTAAACAGAAGAATAGAAACTACTTTCCTTGTTTTGCATTTTTTTCTTATTCGGTGCTTTCTAATAAGACATTTTATCCTTCACTTTTTGATGTCATCAGTTTCTCATTTTCCCATTCATGCTATTGGATGTCAGCACCACTGAATTTAGTTACATGTGCGAGCAGTAAAGATGTTCTTTAATGATAACCGGTTTTAGTATGTGGTCTCCAGGATTCCATTAAGTAGATTTATTTCTAATAGTCATTTATTTTAATAGCAAGCTTCTTATTTCCTTTTAAAAATGTTTATTCATTTTAATGGGGTGACATTAATCAATAAAATTAACCACTCTATTTTTGAATTGATTATCAAAAGCAGACCTCAGGGGCCCAAAGATCAGAAAGTTATGCTGGGCTCTCTCTGGGTCAGATTCCTTTCCTAAAAGGATACTGGGCTAGATGACCTCTAAGACCCTCTTCATCCCTGGTTCTTGATGAAATTTGTTCTTTCTGTTCCCTTGACCTCACCTCTGCCCCTAACCCCTGCCTAGAGCAGAGCTGCCCTACACCTTCCACCAATGCCTCCTTGGGCATTGCCTGCTCCCCTAGCATCAGAACCACCACCCTTGTGATCCCCATCTTGTTTTCTGTTTAAAACATCTTTCTTGAAGAAAGCTATCCAGCTCACTATTATCACAAAGGTACTTTATTAACTAAAATCATACTACAAATACAAAAGGCACCAAGCTACAGAATAAAAGACATGGCTGCTCAGTCAGATCATATTCTAATAACTTGGATAAGCTTCTTCACCTCAAGTTCTGCTTCAATTTTGTCCTACAAGTTAAATATTAATAGCGGGAACTATCATGTAGGGTTGTTGTGGAGATTATTTGGCAGAACACTTAGCATAATGCCTGGTACTTAGCAAATACTCAGTAAATATTAACTGCTGTTACTATAATAATTGTCATCATCATATTTCTTGCATCTATTATAGTATATAGGCCTCATTATACTTTTCTAACTAAAGCAAATGGAATCATCTGTGTTTCTCTTTTTACTGGTATGGGGGTGGAACTCAGTTGCCAGTTCTGGCAGGAAAAATTACATACTGCGGTTGTTGACTAGAACTCTGAGTGATGACTAAGTAATACACATTCTCCAAAGTTATAAATCAGTGTGCTACTAAAATATTTTCCAGATTTCAGAACTACGGATATATCCTTATCCACTATAAAATGATCCCTCAATTATCCTGCCTACATTTAGAAAGTTTTATTAGCAAAAGATGTGTTCCAACAGCATACTTATCTGTTAAGAGAAAATCCAGTAGATGAATGTGTTCCATGACATCAGAAATACCTTTTAAAAAAATCATGAACTACTATAAAATATTAGATTATGTGAGGAAATTAAAAAACATATTGTCAAATGAAAAACATGATTCTAGACGGGAAGCCACCGTAAGCAGTACCACCTTTATAAAAAAGGAAAAAGAAAAAAGCCTCATCACTGCTCAAATGTCTTTGTGCCTCCCTATGCTTTCCACAGGCAGAGAACTGAATGCTCCATCTGCTTCTATGGGTAGATGGGCATTACTCTTCATACACAATGCAACTGCCATGTCCTTGAGTCCGTTTCATATTAACCATAAACACATAATTCCAAAAGCAGGCCAAACTCACAGGGACAACATTTTCAGTCTGGAATGTAATTTTGGACTGTCTTTAAAACCATGGGTATTTAGTTGTGAAGACACTTCATCTTGGCAAGGCTTATGAACTCAGGTGATACTGTACTTACTACCTTAAAGCACATTCCACCCTAACGAAACAATAATGCCATTCAGGGAAAGAAGAAAGAGCTTTATACTTACATAATGTTTCAAGGCCTTCAATGTTAGGATCAAGCAGTTTTGTGACAAAGCAGCATTTATCAGATGAAGTGATAATTCATCACAGATGTCACCAGATTTTCCTTCAGCTAAGTGACTCTGGGCTTTGAATTACTCTTATAAAATTATTAACACTTCTGCAGGTTCCTTTTTCAAATATATTAATGTGTGTGCTACTTATTTGTATATACATGTATATATGAATACATATTTATAAATTTGTAGCTACAATAAAATGTAAACAATTTTTTTACATAGAAACATGAAGACATAAACATTTAAATGGGTATCAGGTGTAATTATCATCAATGAAATCACCTTGTCCCGATAGGCTCTTAAACAGATTAAGGTTCTAGAAGAAGTCAGTGTAAGGTAGGTAGCAGTATAAGACATAAACCAGGAAGCAGAGTGAGGTTCTCCCTCTGACCTACAAAAATGCACTAACTGTCCTAGAAGCCAGTTCCATTTAACTATATAGTGGAGGTAGCATTACTGCCAGCAAGAATTATTTGTTGGAATGATTGGGATAATGAATGTAAAAATATTTTAGCTATAAAGGACTGTAGTGTAAGTAGTAAGATACTTTGAAGGCACTTTTGCTACTCTGAGAAACATTTAAAAAATGGAATGATAGTTTAACTGTACATATCATTTTGTCTATTCCAAAAAAGGGGAAACTCTTTTGTTTTTATAAAGGTATCATTTATATTTCTAAAGACTATACAATAGAACATGTCAGTGCTTGGGTTCAACCTAGTATAAAAATAGAGAATCTCATTTCTTGAGATAAAATACAAGAAAGTGCTTTGTATATTCGGAAGAGCCATATTTATTTATTTATTTATTTGCCTCATATAAAAAAGTACACTTTGAGATAGTGCTTACCTTCTCTTAGACGGTCTACTACAAAAGTAAAGCCCGTAGTTCTGGGATGTAAGACGTATTCATATTTCTGCAGTCCATTCTTTTCAGCAAAATCATTACTTCGAGCCTTGCTGTTTTCTAAACAAAACAACAGAAAATCAGAAGCAATAAAATAAAGGAAGAAAATGTAAGGTAAGAAAACAGTACAGAATTTCTTTGAGAAATACGGCAGTTAATCATTCTGTAATTACTAAATACAGTATACTGAGTCAAATAAGATGATATAAACACTTTAGTAAATCCCTAATAAAGACCCTTGAGTGTGTATTTATTGGAATTTGTAAAATTTTATAAGGCATTAACAGACTTTATAATGGTTTATAAATTCATATGCAAATATTTAAAATTCTTAGATTTCATAAAAGTCAATGTGCAGTGAAAACTAAAATACAAATAAAATCCTAATAAACTAAAATGTTCATGTCTTTACATAATAACATTGAAATACTAAATATAAGATGCTAATAAAACTAAAATAGTAATAAAGCATAAGTAGGTTTATACATCTAGAAGAAATAACTAGCAATTTGCCAAATATATCAGATCAACATTTTTTTATACCCAGTAATTTCAGGCTCCACTGCAAACTGAAGTATCTCCCTTGCCCAGGCGCAAAGCATGCTAATGTTACCAACCCAAACCACTCCATAGCAGCGTGGGTCCATGGTCAGCACATCATGTACAAACATCTGAACATGGTTTGGCTGAATAGAGTTACAGAGTCAAGTATATGTTCCAAATTTTGGCAAAAACTTCTTTTTCCATTCCATGAGGTAACTTTATAAGTTCCAAAAAGAACCAAACCCATTACTCAGCAAATATATTTGGAAAAAATCAAGTGTTTAGAAATCTGGCCTCCACCCCTGGGGGAGATCACGAAATAGCTTCTGATGACAGCAGATGTTAGGACCTGCAATCCTCAGCTGCATCCTGAAATTCATAGACTGTTCTAAGTCACAAGGAAAAGACATTAAAAAAAAATTTTTTTAAGAAGATTTTATTACTTTTAGACAGAGGGGAAGGGAGAGAGGCAGAGAGGGAGAGAAACATCAAGGTATGGTTGCCTTTCAGCTGCCTCCAGTTATGGACCTGGCTGGAGACCTGGTTATGTGCCCTGGCTGGGAATCAAACCAGCGACCTTTAGGTTTGCAGACCAGCACCTTATCCACTGTGCCAGCAGCCAGGATGGAAAAAGACATAAACAAACATAAACAAAGCGTTCCTAGGAGTAAATTTAAGACCAGGGTACCCTCAAGACTTCAAAAAAACACAGATGGATTCAAAACATTCCAAGAACACTGCTATAAAGGGTTTTTTATTATTATTATTATAAATGAGGAACTGAATCAAAGAACTAAATACCCACCAATCCCCAGCAAGTCAAAAGTAAAGGCCCTCAATGTAACAAGTAATAAGCTCCTTTCACATTCATTTGAGTAGCATATCGTGGACACAGGAGTACAAAACACTGTTCTAGCGACAGCTGATGAGACCTTACCCGCGATGAGGACGCCCAGGGACACTAAAAAGATGAGTAGTTAACTACTCTCCAGTATGCTCTTCTAACTCATCACAGACTTGAGGGAACTGAAGACCAAACTGAACTGTTATAGAATGTATTCAAACAAGCCTAAGCTGTTCTGAAACATAGTCACTATGCAGCGAGGTAGAAATAATCAGAGAGGAGAGATGCAGCCTTTCCCTCCACTCCCACTTCACTTACCCAGCCCCCAGACTCCAGGGGCTTTCTGACTACAGCCTCCTGTCTGGTCAGCTCACCCCCGTGTCACTCCAAGGCCAGCACTCCTTCCACTCCAGTGGGCCAACTGGCCACATTGCTGCTCTCAAACCAGCAGGCATGTTCCCTTCTAAGGGTCAGTGCATTTGTTCTTCCCTTTACCCATGATACCGTCTACCCAAATATCTGCATGGTTTTCTACGTGGTTCATTTAGTCTCTCCTTAGACAGGAACTTAAGGGGCTTTCTCTAACCACCTTACACAAAATAGCACTGGTGCCCCCATCTTGTATTATTCTCTCCTTTATTTTTATGCATAGCAATCATGAATGCCTGGCATATTTTTTATCAACTTATTCATTTTTATCTACTTTTCTTCATTGAATTTAAGCTTCATGAAAGTAGGGACTTTGTTTTGTATATAAAGCTCCAGGCACTCATACACTAAATAAAATCTTATGTACAAGGGTGTTTTGCATTTAATGTTGTAATTGTTAAACCTAGAAAATCATTCCTTTCCGTATCAGAGAACCAGAGCCCAGAATTATGGTATGCCAATTGTGATGGTTAATTTTATGTGTCGAATTAGCTAAACATTATTCCAGATGTTTCTGTGAAGGTTTTTGATAAGATTGATATTTATTTAAATCAGTAAACTTTGATTAAAGCAGATTACTCCATAATGCGAGTAGGCCTCCAATCTCTCTCTAAACACAGACACACACACACACACACACACACCCCTCTTTGGGTACTGTTTTTCAGGTCAACCCTAACTAATAACTAATGTAATAATAATTTTAAAATACCATTCCAATCTTTTAAACAAGTTTTCAAAGAACATAATGTGAGATTACAATATAAGTAAAACTGTAATTCTAATTTTCCAATTTTGTTTAAAAATAGATGTTTATTTGCCCACACACATGCCTATACATGTATATGTATACATGTATACGTGTGACCAAATGACACAAAAGCAATAGTAAAATTGGAAAGGTTTCTTTATGGGCAGTAGGTAGGATTAGAAAAATTCTTGTATGCCTATATTTATAAATTTTCCCAAATTAATATAATTGTATAAGAAGAAAGTTATAACAATAACATATGAAAGTAGAATATATGTAAAATTACATTTAAATATTTGAAAATGTGTAAGCAAACTAGATTCAGAACTTAAGAGGATTATAAAACATTTTCTTTGGGCTTAAACAAATTTAGAGCTAACTGTGGTTAACTAAAAACACCTTAGGCCCTGACCAGTGTGGCTCAGTTTCCCGTAAAGTGAAAGGTCGCTGGTTCAATTCCCAGTGAGGGCACAGGCCTGGGCTGCAGGTTCTATCTTGACAACTGTTTTTCTCTCTCACATCACTGTTTCTCTTCCTTGCGTTCTCCCGCCCTTCCCCTTTTCTAAAACTAAATAAATCTCTTAAAAATAAAAAAACACCTTCAAATTAACAGATGCACTTTCAGAACTGTAAGTATGTTGGTAGCCTATCAAAAAAATTTACCCAACTTTAAACTATCTGTATAATACTGTTTTTTAAAAAGGTTTTTAAAACTTCAGGATTGGCCTGTTTTCTCCATTTGGCAAATAGTCTGTATATGCCATTTTCACTTTAAAAATATGCAACTACATCATGTAATGGTTGAGTACTCTGGACCCTGAAAGTATGCAACTAGATGTGAATTAAATTCATCACCTAAAAAGCACTTGAGAAAAAACATAAAGTGAAAAACATTTTATATACATACTATACATGTGTAGGCTCTGAAGGTCCAAGGTGTGAACATTCTAACTATGATGCACCAAAGTAGCAGCAGCCCATGAACTTTCACCGTGTTAGCTTCTAATTACTAAATAACATTCAAAGTCACCCTTCTTTAGTGCACATTATGATTTTCACAATTATAAATTAATTGATCATTTCAGTAAATGACACACTAGTACAGTTGCTATTTGAATATCCAAATTTAAGTATTATACTTCCTAAGTATTATCAAATTTAAATATAGCTCTGTCCATTATAATTTCCCAATGACAGTTTAGCTCTGGTAGTTGATCAAGTTACATTTTCAAGCTTAAACAACCTGCAGACCATATTATCCTCAGTAATGAACTACTTTTAGAATTTTAATTATAAAAGTCAAGTATACAGTAAACATAATTTGAGTATATAATAGTAGTACATTAAAATTGCCCTAGTTCATTTGACTCAGCTCATTCTGCAAGAAGTGAGTCAGAGATCTCTTCCTCGCTAACACTTCCCATAACACTTTAATTGCCTATACTGACATATGGCTTAGTCACCATTCACTTATTTAAATGGCAGTGTAATTTGTATTTTCCTTAAGTTCTCTTTTTTATCTCCAGAGAGTGAATTAGTACGTTCGTTTGCATCTTCTCCTCTCTTGAGCTCTAAGGGGCGCCTCTCTTGTAGTTCTGAGTTGCCCCGAGATACTGAGGACTGATCTGACAGTGAGGACAAGGTCAGGGTCTGCCTCTCCATGCTGTGTGGTGACTGGGTCTCAGGTCTGTCCCCCTCCTACGGCGGGCCTTCACCCACAGCATCCTTCTCAAATTCTGCTCTTTCTTGATGTAAAAGAGTTTTAAAATTTTTGTTTTGAGTCAAGGAATTCTATGGAATAACTTCTTGTCCAAGCTCACTCCCCTGCCCCACACACGTCCAACCACAGCAGTTCTTCAATCAGCCTTAAATCCTCAACTGCAGGTGAAGGCTTCACCTATAAAAATCACCTATGGTTTTAAAACATGTAAAAAGTGTTCATTTAGCAAGGACAAAAGACTGTTTTGTTTTTAATTTGCTAAAGAATTCCTTGAAATCCATTGGCATTCTTGGCCTATGTAGTTTGATATCTAACAAGGTAGAAAATCTTATGTCTTTCGATGTCTCCTCTGCAGCTCGATTATGGCTGAGTTTTCTTGAGAAAGGACAAAGTCCTTCCTAGTTATATTAGAGATAAGGCTTTAAAATACCAGCAGAAAGGTAACATATTAACTTAAATCCATAATAAGTGAAACTGGTTATATCAGGTGCTTCTCTAATAAGAAAGAAATTGAGGAAAAAAGGTCTAATGGATAAATATGTATCTTGGAAGAGAACAGGAAGGGGATTCTTCTTTTTCAAGATTGCTTTGGCTCTTCAGAGCTTTTGTGGTTCCATACAAATTATATAGAAGGCTGATATTCAACATATATACTAAGACTTAAAATACAAAGGTCTAGGATGGCAAGTTTAAATAGTAGTTATCTCTTGGGGTTGCTCAGCACGGATTCCTTGAGCTGGAGACCAGGAGCCTTGGGTTCTAAAGTGCTGATGAACTGAGTGACCTCAGGTTAGGGTGGGGCATTAATCTTGATGCTGTTCAAGTACTTTATCAAAGAGATAACAAGTTTAGACATGGTGATTTCTGAGTTCCTTCATTTTTAAAAATTCTGTGACCCAAACCCAGGCTACCTTACCTGTGAGATCAGTCCCTTCTGGAAATATGAGCAGTTGAAGTGGTTCACGGATATCACAGAAATAATCGATCATGTCTTCAAAGTGGCTCTTGTCATCCTTCCATTTCCTGTGAATGAAGATATAGGCCGCAGCCTGCATGGCCCAACCTAGGATCAATTTAATATATGTTTACATATAGTTTTATTACCAGCATCCATATTATTGAATATAATATTTCAATGTTTTCATTCTACTACAAATGATTTTCTATCATAATAAAAATCTCACTGCTTAAATTCAGCACTGATCTTGGGTTAAAAACATATACCAGAGAATAGTCTTAAATGAGCTTGCTAAATTCTGGGGCTTACAAAAATTCTCAAAAGCCTCTTTTAAGCCAAACCTAGCTATTAAAATATCAAAGGAAAAAAATTATCTAATATTTATCAATAACTCATCAAAAGTTCTAACAATCTTAATGAAATAGGCATTTTAACGAAGCTACCTACAAGAGACAGACAATTATAAATTGTCAGGCTTATAAAGCAGTTCTCAAGCCATGTACATAAGCACACTTTTATATTTCCCTTCTGTACTACTCAATCTCTAAATCCAAATGCTATTTTCCATTCTAGCCACTCTTTAAATTTTATTTAAAAGGAAAAATGTGCAATAGCTATAAACATGTCAATCAGAGTCTACATTGTAATCACGGTCCCTTTCCCTAGGGCAAATCAATCTTGCCAACAAAGAGGCAGCACTGAAAGAACCATGTTTTATCCAACCAGCCATCCTCCTTGGTTAGACATGACTAGAACTGCTATGGTATATATTGGCTTCAGTCAGCCAATCTAAAGTCTAATCCATTGTCTATGAAGCACGACATACTTGACCCCAACATAGTAACTACCTTAGCCAATTAAACGTTCTCATAAATTTTACCTGGGACCATGGAGAAAACAAGTTGGTAATATATAAAAACGCAACTGGATGACCAAAAAGTATACAACAGAGACAGTAGCAGCTGAGGCAAGATCGAGATAGTATACGATAGGGAAGATCTTCCAAAAAACCTTGCAGTCGAGGTGCCTACAGTTGGTTTTGATTGCAAACAAGAGGCAGTTTTAGTCTCTACAAGCATTGGCCAGTTGATGGGACCGCCTCTTGGATACTGCTAAGAGCCTGCCCAAATCCAGGGGATCTTGACAACATACCTGCACTATTTCAGCTGGGGGTGGGGGTGAGTGATAGTTCCTGACAAAGAACACAACTACAATAGCTACCTATCACCATTTGGTAAATATAACAGTATCTGAGAATATATAAAATTACTAAATCATTTCTTAATGATTAAAAAATGGCAGAACTTTTATTTGGTTTGAGTAAGTTCATCCTAGAATATTGTTTTCTACAAATGTAAATAAGCATATCCCCCAAAATCCACTCTAGTGTAGGTCTTGCTCAGGCTGTACTGTCAGTCAGATCCATCAGTGCTGGACTTGACCCCATGCTAACCCTCCCATATGGCTCTGCCCCTTCGTCCCAGGACACCTAGGCCAAGAGCGCAATGTTTGCGGGCAGTGTAGCTCTGGAGTGAGATTATCGGGGTTGGAATCCTAACTCCACCACAAACCACCTGTTCAGCTTTGAGTCTCTGTCCCTTATTCACCCCAAATGTAAGATCTGGCATAATGTCATAACAGTATTTACCTAAGAGAGATTATTACATGAAGTAAATAAGATTATTTAGTACAGAGCATTCAATAAATACATGACTATTATTACGATTAAGAACTTCCAATAATATAAAGGATATTATATCAAGAAACATAAAAAATATAACAAAGATCCCATTCGCAACAGAAAAATAAAAATTAAAAAACCTAACCCTGCAGGCATCACATGAGGACAACTGGGAGGAAACTGTGGGACATACGATGTTTCTGTTCTCAACCCGTATGCCCATGGTCTCCTAATTTCTAATTTCCTAGTTTCATGTAATTATAATAAACATTCCAGTAACATGAGAGTGTATGAGAATTTTGTTAGTTGATCCTAAAGATTACCTATAACGATAAAGATGGGGAAAGACCTAAGATCATTTTGGAGAAAAATAGTAGGAAAAGATTCACACCATGAAACACAGTCATTAAATGTATTACAAAGCGACAAGGATTAAATCAGAGCAGTGTATCTGCAAAAACAGGCACATGAAAAAGAATGCAAGACCTAGAAAAAGGCCCTTGAACACGTGGGAAATATGGTACAAGACAATGGCAGATTTCAAGTCAGAGAGTAAACAGCAAGTTGGTTGGGGTTTTTTGTTTGTTTGTAAATTTTTTTTAATTTAATTTTATTGTTGTTGTATTACATTCATCCCATTTTTACTCCCCTCTGTCCCCTTCCCCACCCACCCACTTCCCCCCACAACATTTTTACTGAGATACAACAGTAAACTATGCAGATACTAAGCAGGTCAGTGTAAAGCTAATGAATTGTTACCTGGGTCTATGTGGCCACCATCCAGATTAGAACCTTCCCAGCACTCCAGATGCCCCAATGTGCCCCTCTGCCCATCAGTACCCCCAGCAGAGGAAACCATTATTCTCTTCCTTCACTATAAATCGTAAAAATGAAATCACTCAGCAGATATTCGTTTGTCTTTGGCTCAATATTGGGTCAATGAGATTCATCACATAGTTCCATGTGGCCATCTTTCCTTCTTTGCATTGCTGTGCAGTAGTCAATTATATGAATATATTACAACTTAGTCTTCAGGGAGAGATTTCTTGGATATTAGCAACAGAGTTTATCCGGGTTTCTCATAACATTCTTCTTGAACACAAGCACTCAGGAGTCACTGATTCATAAAATTTCTGCATGTCCAGCTTCAGCAGACAACATATTTCCAAAGTAACTACACTAATTGACACTCCCACCAGCAATACAGGTGACTTCTAATTGCTTTTCTGATAGCCTCACCATCACTAGGTCTTCTGAGTCCTGTTAATTTTAGCCATTCTGATCCAGGTATAGTAGTTTAATTTGCATTTCCTCTATAATTAATGATGTTGAGAACATTTTCATATGCAAACTGGCCATCTGGCTATCTTTTTAAAGTGCCTCTTCAAATTTTTTGCCCATTTTCAATGAAATTTGTCTTTTATTAATTTGTAGGATACAAAGTTCTTCATTAGATAAATACACAAGCAGGAAATACATGTGGTTTTAAGTTTCACATATATTGGATATATTAAATGTCTTCTTCAATCTGTAGTTTGCATTTTCTTTCCCTTCATGATATCTTGTTAAGAACCTAACATCCAGTATTAATGAAACCCAACTTATAAATCTTTTCCATTGTGCTTGTTATTTTTTTTTTAATATATTTTATTTATTATTTCCACAGAGAGAGGAGGGGAGAGAGGCAGAGAGGGAGAGAAACAAAGAAGTATCAGCATATGGTTGCCTTTCATCTGCCTCCAGCCATGGACCTGGCTGGAGACCTGGCTTGCAACCTGGTTATGTGTCCTGGCTGGGAATCGAACCAGCGACCTTTGGGTTTGCAGGCTGGGGCGCCTTATCCACTGTGCCACCAGCCAGGGCTGCTTGTTACTTTTTGTATTCTATTTAAGATAGCTTTGTCCAAATTCATAGACATTATCCCAGGTATTCTTCAAGAAGCTTTACTGTTTTAAGTTACACATTTTGGTTTATGACCATCTCAAATTAATTTCTGCATATTGTGTTAGGTAGGTAAAGGTCCTTGTTTTCCATATGGATATTCGACTAACAAGCAGAAAAGATCAAGAGATTATTCATTTAAATAAGGTATTACATTACAGAATAAGTGAAAACATATTACTGTAAAAAATGTCAAACAAAAGTATAAAGACTAAAACATAAAAATGCTCTTACTACCCAGTCCTTCAACCCTTACCCACCAATGATAATCTCTGTTTTGTAATCTTGATTAACAGCTTGATATGTGAATTGTTGCATATTTTAAAAATTCATCACATGATTAGTGCTTTTAAAAAACATGTTGAATCATACCTTTATACCGTTGTTTGCTTTTGTTCATTTAACATGTCTATAAATATGGATCTTTCATTTTTTTTAATACCAGAATTGTTTTCTCTAAGAGTGCTTCTCAAACCATTTTTCTGTTTTTAATTTCCAAACTATTATCCACAGTTTTGTAAACTGCAATAAATTACTAGAAAGGTGGGTGCACATGAAGTTATGACAATGTCATAAAACCACAGAAGTTTCCCACTATTCTAGTTCTACACTTACAGTGGACCAGCCACAGTCTGCTGACACTGTTACCTAAATCACATTTTAAGAAGCACTCTTCTATAATATACAGATACATCATGATCTAGTACCCTATTATTGTCTATGACATCTCCAATCTGAGAACCTGGCTTTAGCAAAAAAGTTCACTCCATGCATGCTTACTAAAACCGTTTATTTCTTTTACTGGTATTTTGTTTCCTGTTTGTTATACTTCCTTATGGTTTCTTACCCCCCCGTCTCCATTTTTTGTTAAAATTACGTTTCTTTGCCTCCTTCCTTTGTTCTGTAATACAGAGGCCAGCAAAGTATGGGCTAAATTCAGCACACTATCTATTCAGTATCTTTGGCCCAAAGAAGAATATTTTGTACTTGGTGAAAGTCACATGAAATTCAAATTGTACTGTGTACAGGGAAGTTTGCTGAAACTTCAGCCACACTCCCTTGTTTCTGGGCATCACCTATGGCTGCTCTGGTGCTTTGGAGGTAGAGGGGCGCAGGTGCAGCGCCTGAGCTACTTCCTACCCAGCCCTTCGCAGAGTCTGCCTGTTCCCCGTCCGAGATGTACAGAAATATCCAGGAGTTTCCCAAAGCCGCTGGTATTATTGCTAACACGCCCCTCTGCTTCACAGAAACATTTTTAATAACTTAGACTGAGTGGAAAGTGCGTTGGCTTTGTGTAGCAGTGTCTCTGGTACCCTCTGTTCCTCTGTTAGTCCCCCTAAAGAAATTTCTTTCAAAAAGTGTTGGCACCTTTGCATTTCTGAAATGTATTTGTTCTCAGTTCTGGTGGCTGTAAAGTTAAAAACAGAATTAGAGATTCCAAATCATATCCCCCTCTGAATCTCAAAGTTATTTTTTCACTGTCCACTATCATCTAATATGGCTCATAAGAAGTCTGATTTCAGCCTAATTGGTGCAAATAACCCAACTATTTTCCTCTGAAGCTTTAATGATGCTTGGTTTTATGGAATTTCACCAGTTTAAGTTTAGGTAAGGATGTTTTTCATGAATTCTGTTCAGCAGCTGCCAGCCACACTGTTCCAATGTGAGTCTTTAATATTCGGAATATGCCTCCCATTATTGTTTTTGAGTCTCTGCTAATTTCTTTTTTTTTAAGACTTTATTATTTTTAGAGAGAGGAAGGGAGGGACGTAGAGAGAGAGAGAGAAACATCAATGTATAGTGTCTTCTACCTGCCTCCAGCTACAGACCTGGCTGGAAACCTGGCTTGCAACCTGGTTACGTGCCCTGGCTGGGAATTGAACCAGAGACCTTTAGGTTTGCAGGCCAGTGCCTTATCCATTATGCCACCAGCCAGAGCTCTCATTATTTAATATATTTTTTCACCTCTTCATTCTCTGAACTTTTCTGCTGGAGCCTCTATTAGTTAGATGTTAAACTTCTGGATCTGTTCGCTTATACTTTTCATCTCCTTTCATTTTATAATGCGTCCAAGGAAAAGCCCTTGGCTTGATTGTCCAACTCACTAATTTGATCTTTAGCTGTGTGTGGTCTACTAATTGAGCTTATTTCAGCAACCATGTCTTCATTTTTCAAGATTTACAACTGGTTCTTTTCATAGCAGCCAAAACTATGATTAGTAAAAAAAGAGTTTTGACAAATACAACAGTAATAATTTTAATAAAAATATTTATTGAATGATTACTATATGCCTGGCACTGTTCTAATCACTTTCCATTAATTCAATTAGTTCTCAAGACAACCTTATGAATAAGGTAAAATTAAAATTATTATCCCCATTTTATGGATAAGGAAATGGAGGCATGTTGACATTCAAAGAACTAGCAAGTAGTAAAACCAAGTTTCGAATATAAGCAGCCTGGCTCCAAAGCTGATGCTTTTAACCAGTTTAAATATCCTCTCTGCAATATATACTTGAATCTCTCCAAGTATTTATTAATTAAACATAATTTAAATCCCCAGAGAATTATGTATTACTCAGAGGCTAAACATCGTATATTTTAGTACTTGACTATTTTTAAAGATATCTGTAAAGGATGTTCTACACTGATGATACTGGCAGAGAGAAGGTATTTCTCCATTGCAAGTGAGAATGTTCATTGCTCCGTTGGGGAGGGGGCAGTAGTGAGACCCATTCAGCAGTGTCCTCAACTTTTCTAATGTCCTGGATGTTTCAGAAATCTCAGGAAGGGCAGGAAAATGCCTGAATTAGTCAGCCTCTTGGACCTCCTCTTTGAAAATAAGATGATACTTCCCCTTTGTGCCTTTGCCATGTCACGTTACATTTATAACATCACTAGTGCTTTTGAATTTTTTACTGTTTTTAGCTTAGGTGTTTTTCTTCCTTTCATAAAGATCGCAGGAACCCCTTGTGAGCCCCCTATTTCATTGCCATCAAAGCATATTTTATTCCTGTTAAAGCAATACCCAGAATTCTTTTAACATTCTTAAAATCCTCGAATGTACATTTTCATGACATTTATTTCATTGGTCTATAAACTGGTAAGTGACAGCGCAAGCGGTCGTGTCATCTGGATTTAGGCTATATAGCTTGTCGTTTCCAGACTTTTCCATAGGAGGACATTCCGTTCATCACCTCAGTTTCTCAGGAAGGGCAGGGAGTCTGGCAGGCCGATAAGGATACCTGTGAGTGCCCACTGGTGCTGCTACCACTGTCTTCTTTTTAACACCCCCATGGCGTGATCAGCATTGCCTTCTCAAAGTGGACAGTAGTGACCCCTGAGTATACGCTACTGTTCAAATCTGTTCTGTAACTTTAGAACCTGGTGTTTAATTCTCTTTTATCAAGTTCTAGAGGTGGCTAGGGAAAACAGTAAACCTATTTACTTCAGTATATTTTTACCATTTGTTCTTTCCAATAAAGAATAAACAATTTTTATCCTTTTTCGTTATAGTGTAGACAGATACAGGGAATCATAAAAATATCTGCACTGGTGCTGTAAAAGCCAAACCTCAAAGATAGAGTAACAGGCCCTGGCTGGTGGCACGGTGGATAAGGTGCCGGCCTGCGAACCCAAAGGTCGCTGGTTCAATTCCCCAGCCAGGGCACGTACCAAGGCACATAACCAGGTTGTAAGTCAGACCTCCAGCCAGGTCCATTGATGGAGGCAGGTGAAAGGCAACCATACATGGATGTCTCTCTCCCTCTCTCTTTAAAAATAAACAGAATCTTAATAAAAACCCCGACAGATTAATCTGATTTACCACTCTCGTCCACATATAGATTACATGTGGACAACATACAGATTATAGAAGAATTCACTGTAGTAACTATCGTACTATGGAACTATGCATGCAACATCAGAAACAAAAAGCAATATAGGAGGCAGAGAAAGACTGTTCTCTTCAATGCATTTTCAATCTGAATACTAGGTGCGGATACAAACAAGTAGGTGCTACACACAGGCCTCTATTAAATGAGAGTAAGTGATAATATTAACAAACACAAATTTTATATAAACTTCTATCACAACAATTGTATTAAATACTGTACTTACTGAGCATTTAGTATTTACTTGACCGGTACAGTATTTACTATATTTACTATATTAATATATAGCCATACTCTAATAATACTATATATTAATAGTTACAAAAATAGTCCTGATTGGTGTGGCTCAGTGGGTTAAGTGTCACTCTTCAAACCAAAGCACTGCTGATTCAATTGCCAGTCAGGCCACCTGCCTCTGTCACAGGCCAGGTCCTCGGCTGGGAACATGGGAGAGGAAACTGGCTGATGTTTTTCTCCCACATCCTTATTTCTCTCCCCCTCTATATCCCTCTCTTCCCCTCTTTCCAAAAATAAATAAAATCCTAAAAAATAAAATAAATTTAAAAAGCATATGGAAAATAGCTTCTGTAAGATTTAGGTTTAAAACTCCCCTAATAATGACATGTATAATAAATACACCTGCCAGTTCAGTTTCCCATAGTATCACAATGTTGCTTTCTCTTTTACAACACCATTACAATTTTTTAAAAAAGATTTTACTCATTAGTTTTAGGGAGAGGGGAAGGGAGGGAGAGAAGGGGAGAAATATCAATGTATGGTTGCCTTTCACCTGCCTCCAGCTACAGACCTGGCTGGAGACCTGGCTTACAACCCGGTTATGTGCCCTGGCTGGGAATTGAACCAGTGACCTTTGGGTTTGCCGGCCGGTACCTATCCACTGAGCCACACCAGCTAGGACCGCAATGCCATTAAAATTTAGAGGTACCTTAACTTGGCCAAAAGACAGCTGAAGGCACTAGAATCAAATTACCGACTGAAATTAAGGTTAAAAAATAAACTGTAAGGTGCATTGGGTCCATCTCTCCTATCTTTTTACTATTATTGCAGACACCCTTTTCAAAGTAGGCTAAAACTATTCACTGTCAATTTATTTGTGCTTCTCCACTAAATGCAAAGCACACACAAGACCCTAAAGCGTCCTCTGAATTCTTTTACTGCTTTTTCCTTAATTCCTGCTATAAAAGCACTGCTTTCGGTAATCTTTAGAATCTACTTATTAATTTAGGCAAAGGAATTCCTTAATTTAGAGTAGGCCTGAGGGTATGGAAAGGCCGAAAATCGAAACATGTTTCAGAGCTCACACTTGGGATGCCCAGCAGCCTAAAGCAATGCAAATCTGACTTAGGTGTGAGAGACAGTGCTCGTCAATGTGATGCCCAACTGAGGTGACAACATTTACTGACTTGAGTAAAGGACTGGTTAGACAACCTTGAAACCCAGGGCCGATGTGACGCCCAACTGAGGTGACAACATTTACTGACTTGAGTAAAGGACTGGTTAGACAACCTTGAAACCCAGAGCCGATGTGACACCCAACTGAGGTGACAACATTTACTGACTTGAGTAAAGGACTGGTTAGACAACCTTAAAACCCAGGGCCATTTCTCTCATCCAAAGAAACTGTCAACTTCCACACAGCTCAGGGCTCAAGATTTGTCAACAAGTCAGCTAACACATTCAAAACAAAAGCCTCATTTAAATCACTCAGATCTCAAGGCAATCTTAAAAATTACTTAGTTCTCAGGGTAATTTTAGAAAGACCTATAATCCTGGTATAGTGCCTGGCACATGATTTAGCTGAATTGAAATGAACCTTTGTTCCTAAAGAGTTCCTACCGCCGCCACACACACACACACACGCATCAAACTCAGCTAAGCAACATGGGCAAATGAAACTGCAAAATCAACAATTACAATAATTTATTTTCACCTAGCAGTAGATTTGCTAAGACTGATTTGTGTTATGTATCTGAAAATAGAGGCATGTATGGGATATCTAGCCACAGAACTGAAATGTGTTTGATACACTCCATCCAGTCTATTTCAGTCAACACTTTTCATCAAAATCTTGATTTATATGCATTCAGTAAAATTTACTGAATGAGTAAATCAATCGTTGGATACTTTCTTTATAGGCTGGTGAAAGGAGGGAACGCAAGTTTGAGCAGGATGCTTTCAGCGGTAAATAACAGAATTCCACCTGAAAGCTGTATTCTGGGTTTGTGCTTCTCACATAAAATGAAGCCTGGGCCCAGGGCTGGTTCAGACACCAGCTCCCACTTTCTACTCTGCCCTCCTCTCGGGCTTGAGATGGTTGCAGCAGCTCCAAGGCTAATGGTAGAATGTGCTCCCCAATCATGCCCCAGAGCAGGGAAGGAGCGCATCGGTCCTTCGGCCAACCTTCCCTCTTAGTAAGGAGGAAAACCTGCCCCTGATACACTCTCCCCATTAAGTGCGAGACCAGCCAACAGGAGGCTGAGAAAGGCCTGTCAGGAATTTTCATCCTCAGTTTGGGATGGATCAGATTCACTGTTAAACTTAGTGAAACGTTCAAATACGCTCGATGCAGGAAGTCCTTCCAAAAAGGCCCAAGCAGCTGTTGGTTAGGTGATGAGGGTCCCTTAGCTAATCTGAAATGACAAAACTAATAACCTTGGTTGCACCAAAGAAACCAGCAAGGGTGAAGTGTTGATACTGAGTCTTGTGGAGAAGTTCTCTCCAACTTATAGATGTATTGGTCTTTTTTTCCTGAGTTCTGAAACCAGAGAACTATGGTTAACAAACTTTTGCTAAATAAAAAAGGGTCCATCAAACTAGAGGAAGTCAAAAGACCTTGGTGGCGCTCAGATGGTTCTACACAGTTTCCATGAAGCAGGAGGAAGCTGGACAGAAGAGGGAGTTTTCCTTCTCACTCTAGACAGTCTGGTAACGTAAACATCTCAAATAGAGAAACATTCCTTCTTTATGCTTAATATATAATAGATAATAAAATTAAGTGACTTCAAAAAATTTAGTATTAAAAATGAGCAACAATATCTTTAAATAAATTTATACCTTACCAACACTTTAAGTATATTCCTGGAATACAGTTAGAATTGCAAATCGGACCACACAAAGTAGATTATCTCTACAGCAACATATGGTCCCTGTGTTGCCAACAACTTCATGCTTAATAGCAACATGCTCTGTCATCCTTTCTCTGGCAAAGTACACAACAAATATGAAGCGACTGATTTTTTATTCATGATCTTGAAAAAGAGAAATGCTTATAAAACACCAAAGGCATTTAAAATAAAATTCCAGCTATTTCTGTAAATCAAGTGTGACAAAATTTTTTTTTAATCTTTTGGCAGAGAAATTATACACTGGGAGACTTAATTTATGGCGGGCCTCCAACACCGTTTCAAATATCCTGCTACAGCCAACCCCACAGGGCCTTCGGACACACAGCCTCACAGGCTCTGGATGCCTGAACAAACTGAGACTCGCAGGGGGCCGACCCGCACATCTGACTTCTCCCTGACTCCTTCCAAACAATCTAAATCTATTTCACTGCTGATACTTTTCCTAGCTTTCACCATTCCATTACGTTACAGTTTTAGAATTGAGTTACACAACAATTTACTCAGTCAGGGAGATTTTTAGTTTAATACATGATATGGCTACTTTTAAAATCACAATCTCTTTTAGTATGTACCACATTGTGCTTTCTAAAAGCCTCAAACTCTTCTACTACTCTAGTGTGATTAATTAATGATCTAGAAAACCCAAAAAGCCTTGAGCTGGGTGGGCACAAATGGCATATGTGTTTCTTAGTACAAACTCCACAGGAAAATGGACTTTATAGGACATTTTTGGGTTAAGATTTCATTTCATTTCATTAGATTTTGCTAAGTGGTTATGAAGTTAGTTAAAAATAAGAATCTATGTGTGTATATCACCATAGAACACATCTAACATCTAACCATAGGACATTTTGTCTTAAAACCCAATTGCATAAGTCTTAGTAAACTCTAAACAGTTTAGTTAACTTACCAAAACCCTTTGTAACTTGACCTTGAATCTGAAAGCTTTTAATGATTTTGTTCCTAATCTGCTACATAATTGTTACTTTTTTTTATACTTTAAGAAAAGCACTTTCAAATTCCCAACTCACCCATTCTCCAGCCTGGCACTAAAGATATAAAATACTAATTTTCTTTAGTCATTATGTTCCCAACATCCAGTAAGCAAAAGTTTATTAAAAATAATTATAAAAAGCAATATTAAATACTCCCTAAAGTCATGCCACATTGTCAACAAGCCACATCCAGCACAGTCTGAAGCCAGGTAGAGCTGTGACAACTAGGACACCTCCACGCTTTTCCCTTTCGTTCATCTCTTCCTGCAAAGTCCAACTATAATACTTTCATCTGCTGATGAACTATGTTTTGTTTTTTTTGTTTTGTTTGTTGTTTGCTCCCTACACTTTGCTTTGCTTAATTTACTTTGCACTTATTCACTGCAGAGATACTAAAAATTTGTTTCTTCAATCCAAAATCTGTTCTCATTAATGGTTTGCATTTTCAAGAACCTACAAAATGTAAGACACTTTGGGAAAAGCTTGTAACTCATGTGAGATAAGAAAATATGCAAATGGGAAAGTTATGAATAGAATACTTACATAGAAACATGGCATGAGAAGAGACAGGTTTACAACACTAACAATGACTATACCGGTGCAGAGTAGGTGGAAATAAAGATGAGGTGATCAAAGAGAATATGGGTCTGTGAGACACTGGAAAAATCAACGTCTAATATGGATCTCCATAAGGCAACAGGTGGATATTCCAAATGGAACTACAGAAATAAAGGCAGCAGCAAATAATAATACCAAATAATATTGGCATTTTATATCATCTTCACAACCATCCAATAATCAGTACTACTTTTTAAAAATTGAGATATAATTAGATGTATGACAAAATGGTTCTATACACGTGCAAAGAAAGTTTACAGTTGTTTGTGTGAAATATAAGAATAAACTCTTTGTTTTGTATACTCACAACTGTAAACCTACTTTTATCAACCCCATATGTATATAGGTGTGATTTTCAACCTTTCTCATCTCATGGCATGTATAAACTAATTACTGAAATTCTGCAGCACAACCAAAACATTTTTTGCCAACCTGATAAAAAATTAGTATAATTTTGATTCATTCACACCTGACAAGCATTGGCTGTTGTCATTTTTTAATTTAACAATCCAAGAGAAAAGTGGCCCTTATAGTCAGCTTTGGCATGTTTTAAAAATTCTGTGGCCCACCAGCAGAAAATCACCAGTACACGGTGAAATGAGCACCACGATATGTCTAGTTAACGCTGATCACCACACAGTTACAAGTATTTTCCCTATGATGGAAACCTTTAAGATCTACTCTCTCATGACTTTCAAATACACAATGCGGCATTACTAACTATAATCACCATGCCGTACATTATTCCCATATTTCTTTTATGACTAGAAGTTCCAGTTTTTGCCCATCCTTTAACCCCCAGCTTCTGGCAACCACCAGTCTTTCTCTGGATCTATGAGTTTGTTGTTTGTGTGTGTGTTTTTTAATTCCACATATAAGTGAAATCATGCATGTTTTTCTGTCTGACTTACTTAACACCCTCGATGTCTATCCGTGTTATTACAAATGGCTGGATTTGCTTTTTTTAATGGCTAAATAATATTTTATATAGTATGTGAATATGTGTATATCACTTTTATTTATTGATTCATCTATCATTTGAAAATTAGGTTGTTTCCATGTCTTGGTTATTATAAATAATATTGCTAAGAACAAGGTGGTACAAGAATCTTTTCATGTTACCTAGAAATGGAATTGCTGACCCAAAGGCTAGTTCTATTTTTAATATTTTGAAAAACATTTCTTCCAGTTTTTCCATAGTAGCTGAAGCAGTTTACATTCCTACCAATAGTGCATAAAGATTCCCATTTCTCCACACCCTTGCCACCACTGATTACTTCTCAGGTGTTTGAAAACAGAAAGGTGTGAAGTGGACTTCACACCATGGTTTTGATTTGCATTTCCCTGATGATCAGTGATGTAGAGCATCTTTTCATCTCTGTTGGCCATCTGTTGGTCTTTTTTGGAAAACTGGTTACTTAGTTCCTCTGACCATTTACTAATCAGGTTTTTTGCTATTGGATTATATTCATTCTTTATATTTTTTAGGTATTAACCCCTTATCACCTATGATTTGTAAGTACTTTTTCTCCTTCTGTAGGCTGCCTTTTCATTTTGTTGATAGCTTCCTTTGCTGTGCAGAAACTCTGGTTTGATGCAGTTCCACTTGCTTACTTTAGCTTATGGTGTCAGATCCCAAAAATCATCACCAATACCTTTGTCAAGGTACCTATTCTTTTAGGAGTTTTATGGTTTCAGGTCTTCCATTCAAGTCTTTACTCATTTATAGTTAATTTTTGTATTTGGTATAAGAAAATTGCCCAGTTTCATTACTTTGTATGTGGCTGTCCACTTTTCCCAGTACCATTTATTGAAGAGACTTCCATTTTTCCCATTAAATATTTTTGCCTCTTTTGTCATAATTGACCATATACTATGTATAGGTTTATTTCTAGCCTCTCTATCCTGTTCCATTGATCTGTGTCTGGTTTTATGCCAATGCCACACTATTTTGATTACTATAGGTTTGCAATACAGTTTGAAATCAGGAAGAATTATACCTCCAGTTTTGTTTTTCTTTCTCAAGATGGCTTTGGCTAGTCAGGATCTTATGTGTTTTTATACAAATTTTAGGACTGTTTTCTCTATTTCTGTAAAAGAAATTCCACTAGAATTTTGATAGAAATTTCATTGAATCTGTAGGCTGTTTTTCATAGTATGAACTATGTTCATTCTTCTAATTCATCAATACAGAATACCTTTCCATTTATGTGTGTCTTCTTTAATTTCTTTCATTAATGTCTTACAGTTTTCAGTGTACAGATCTTTCACCACTTGGATTAAATTTATTTCTAGGTATTTTATTCTTTTTGATGAAATTGTAAATGAGACAGTGAAACTGTGAATTAGTTATAAGTTTTTTGGTGGAGTATAGAATTTTCTACATATAATACGTGGTATGCAATTAGTTAATAGTTCTATTATTTTCCTTTTTGGATGTCTTTTGTTCATTTGTTTTTTGGCTAACTGCTCTGATGGAGACTTTTCATATCATGTTGGGTAATAGTGACAAGAGTGAGCATCCTTATCTTGTTCCTAAACTTACAAAAGACGCATTCAACTTTTCATCACTGAGCATGATGTTAGCTGTGGGCTTATTACATGGCTTTTATTATGCTGAGGTATGTTCCCTCTATACCTACATCATTGAGAATTGAGTTTTTATAATAAATGGATGGTAAATATTGCCAAATGCTTTTCCTGCATCTATTGAGATGATCATATAATTTTTATCCCTCATTTTGTTAATGTGGTGTATTGCATTGATTGGTTTATGAATGTTGACAAATCATTACATCCCTAGAATACATCCTAATTAATCATGGTGTATAATTTTTTAAAGAATGCTTGAATTGGAATGAAAAATTAGAACTGTCATTATTTGAGAAATAATTAGAACTGTCATTTGCTGATGACATCATAATATATAGAGAGAACCATAAAGATCCCACCGAAAACTATTAAATAAACTCAGTAAAGTAGAAGGATACGGAATTACTTTTTAGAAATCAGTGCATTGTTATACACCAATAACAAACTATCAGAAGGAAAAATTAAGAAAACAATCTCATTTACAATTGCATCAAAAAAGAATAAAATACCTAGAAATAAATTTAACCAAGGAGGTGAAAAAAACCTGTAGTCAGAAAACTATAAGATGGTAAAGAAAGAAACTGAAAAAGATACAAATAAATGGAAGAATATACCATATTAATGGATTAGAAGAATTAACATAATTAAAATGTCCATACTACACAAAGCGATCTATAGATTCAGTACAACCACAGAACTAGGGCAAATGATCCAAAAATTTATATGGAATCACAAAAGACCCCAAATAGCCAAAGCAATCTTGAGAAAGAAGAACAACGTTAGAGATACCATGCTACCTAACTGCAAACTATACTACAAGGCTATAGTAATGAAAACAGCATGGTACTGGCATAAACGCTGGCATAATGTAACAGAATAGAGATCTCAGGAATAAATACACACCTAGACTGTCGATTAATCTATGAAAAAAAGGCCAAAATATACAAAAGGGTAAAGACAGGCTCTTCAACAGGTGGTAGAAAAACTGGATCACCTTCACTTTCTTATACCATATTACAAGAATAAACTCAAAATGGATTAAAGACTTAAAGGTAAATAGTTTATTCTCTCTTTCCATGTAAATGTTTCAAAAAAGAGAATCAAATCAAGTAATCTGCAATGGGTCACTAAGAAAAAAATGAAACTAGTGACTATTTTTAGGCCAGTGAAGAAAAATTAGTAATGGTTTTCACACTTCAGTGGAGTTTAGTAAATTATTCTTTTTTAGGTGAATACAGCCCAAATACAATCAATGAACAAGTTGATTCGTGAATAACCTACCAAATCCAGGAACACTTTTGAGACTGGCTTTGAGACAAATTTTCTCCAATCTGAGGTAGCTATATCTCATCAGACAATTCCACAGGAACATCCAGTCCATTCTTGTTCGATGGTTCATGATAATGACACTTCTTTCTCCAGGAACAAACGCATCACCTGTTATAATCACTTTTACACCAAACATGGTCTCCAGCAATGCCTAAGGCAAAACAAAATAGATATATAACAGTTATTTCCCATATGTAAATAAGTCAAAAGCATGGTGTTTCCCATAAGTCTTCTATGATCAGTCAGGAAAAAGAAGTTAATCTGGAAGAATGAGATTATGAAGG
The DNA here is from genome assembly GCA_004026585.1 of Noctilio leporinus. Lineage (NCBI taxonomy): Eukaryota > Metazoa > Chordata > Mammalia > Chiroptera > Noctilionidae > Noctilio > Noctilio leporinus. Next base: position 45,385 of record PVIW01009550.1, read on the forward strand.
CATCATTTCTATTTTTATTTCTACTGATTTAAGTTTATGCCAGTTTTCTAATTAAAAAATCCTAACTCTCACTGAAATCTTGAAGACACTGTGTTAGGAAGAAAAAGGCACACAAAATTCCACTGTGTAATTTTTTCAAGATAAAGAACTGAGGGAACAGCCCTGGCTGGTGTGGCTTAATGGATTGTTGCCAGCCTGAGAACCCATGGGTCACTGATTCAATTCCCAGCCAGGGCACGTAACCAGGTTGCAAGCCAGGTCCCCACTCAGGTCCCCAGCTGAAGGCAGGTGAAAGGCAACCATGCATTGATATTTCTCTCCTTTTCTTCCTCCTTTCCTTGTCCTTCTTTCTAAAAACAATGAATAAAAATCTTTAAAAAACACTGGGGGAATAGAAAGTCAAATGTTTTATTTCATACCTTCTGTACTATGATCTTTTAAAAAACAAATACACTTATCTGTTTATTTTAACAATATGTAAAGAATAAAAAGTGCATTCTGAACTAGAGTTCTGCAAACTTACAGCAGTGCCTGGAATAAAAAACGCTCAAATATTTGCTGAATTTTTAAATTAACTCTTTTGATGGCCAGCATATATTAATACTATATAAAATATATTTAGAAGAAAAGTATATTATAGACTAGAGTTCTTGAAAGAGAAATAACAGATACTTAAAAAAACCTTGCTTAACTTCAATCCCCATTTAACTTTTTAAATAACTTACAATACATGTAAAAAATTTATTAGTTAATATTTGACTTCACTATTAATGAAGAGAAAACTGATCCCAGGCCCATTGGGAAAAAAAGGTAAGAAAATAAAAAGTAAATTAAAATTTCCTTGGCAATATCTTGAGAATCTTGATCAAACTGTAGCAAACAACCTGCGGTACAGTCATACAATGGAATATGATACAACATAAAAATAAATGAAGTACAGGTATCTACAACAATATGGATAACACACAAACATAATGTTGAGAAACAGAAGCAATCAAATACACACACACACACACACACACACGTGTGTGTGTGTGTGTGTATATATATATATATATATATATATATATATATATATATATATAAAGTGTCCATACATAAACCTTTCTAGAACAAATGGAAACTAAGATATTTTAGTGGCAAACAGATGAGAGGTAAAACTATAAACATTAAGGAAATAACTACCTTACAAGTCAGGTTAGGAGGGTGTTGTGGCTGGAATTAAGTAGCTTGCTGGAGGGCTGGCAATATTCTATTTCCTGACCTGGTTGATAGTTATACTTTAAAATTAGTTATTAAAGTGTATGTTTATGTTTTATTAACTTTCCAGTATGTTTGCTATATTTCACACACAGAGCTATTTTTTAAAGAATGTGATACAAAAGGAAAATAGAACTTCAACAACATAAGAATAAATAGGATCAAGAAAGGTGGTTAAAAGGAATATTAGCTAGAGGAAAAAGAAAGTTAGAAATGTTCTATGTCCAAAGGAGTAGAGAGTCAGAGTGTTAAGACCTTCACAGAGTAACAAGGGATCTTGTGGGCTAACCCAGCTACAGATATCCCATAGGTCCCCATTAAGTTACTTTCCTTGACTGAGATTCACTTTAGGGCCTCTGGGTACTTAACCTGGCACTTACTGAGCCCAAGAAGGATGACCTTCAAGAGGTCAATAAACACATCCCCTTTTTAAAATTATACACAGGTGTGCTGCTAGGCAAAATACTTATAGTTTTTATCAGATTTTCAAAAGCATCCATAAACATTCAAATAATTTTAACCCCTACTCCTCCCAAGTCTCGCGATAAGTCCCCGTGTAAAGGCTTCCTGATGGAGCAACTCATGGCAGCGACCTGTAGGCTTGGGCCCGCCGTAGGAAACGTCTCTTCTACTTGGAAGCATGAAGGGCCATCAGCTACCAAAGTGAGTCACTCAAATTTTATGTCTTGGCCAAGAGGGTGTGTGTGACTTCACCATCCAGGGTTAATTTGCATCGACTCCACTCTGCTTCACAAATATAAAATATTTTTCAGATTTACAAAGAACTGAAATGCAGGATACCCTTCCCTTAATTGGTGGAAAGAGGGAGTTGACTATTGATTGTGTTGGACTATAGAAAGGAGTTTCTTAAGCCTATAAAATCCAAAACCCCAACTCTAACCTCCATGTAATTTCTAATACATGTGTCCTATGTATCCCCAAAACAATTATTTGCTTTTCATTATGGGAAATGTGCCCCCTGCCACAATTAAAACCCCCAACTTTTTCCAAGAGCATATCGTATGACATTTTCTCCCTTACCATCTAGCACTCTATCAGAATGCGCCTGAAAGTTATATGTAACCTTTTGGGCAACCTAGATCTCAAGCTCACATTAATCATTTTTAATACCAGACATAAGACATATCTAGTCAACATTATTTACAGCTCCTGCAGAGCAGAATAACAAATACACCACGCAGAGATAAAGTTGTAATGTCTACAAAGAACTCCAGGATTCAAATAATCCAGATTAAAAGCTCAAAAAGGACATTATTCTCATATTTCGCATATTTCTAATATAGAAACTACTTTCAGCAATAGCAAACTAATCTTATAAAATTTTATAATGCTTTATTTCTTAAGCTGAACTAAGAGCTACCCCTCCCATGACTTTTACCTAATTGGACAAATATTTTTGCTGGAATTAGACATATAGAGGCAATTCCTGAGGAGCTTTTATATACCACTATTTACTACCTCTAAGAGCTCCACCATGTATAAAAACATTAAAATGAACGGTTCCCCTCATGATCAGAGAATGGGTTTTTCCATCACGCCCTATGCATTCATTCATCATTCCAATGGATCTGCATTAAATCTGGGGGAAGAACAACTATGTTCTTCATCTGCTTTGTCTTTTCAGACTTGGTTTCAGCCTGGCTCCTCAAACCCTTAGCTATTTAAGGCCTTGCAATCCCAAGTCACCCATCAAACACTAAGCACCCCTTTCTTAAGAGAAGCAGTCTAGACAGAAATTATATCTATTAGCCTGTGTTTGTTGAACACCTGTTCTAGGACTGGAATGAAATCAGCAGGCTATGGAAGGGACCCTTATCCTAGATGGGGAGTTAGAAAATGACTCTCTGCCTAAGATATGAGTCTACATTCCTAAGTCATGATTTATGATGGAAGGACCGAACTCACAAGTAATTTTCATAACCCCAGGTAATTAACTAACAACTGAACTGCTGAACAGCTCAATTTTGAAAAGCAAAAACTGTTCTGGACGCATGCAAATTTTGACCCTGATAGTACTATGTCGAACAGAACCATCCAAAACTGAAATAAACAAAGACATTCACTACCTATTAGAGAAAAGTTCCAAGAGAAACTGATAGATTCACTTCACACACTGTTCTAGAAAGGATTCTTGCACACACATTCAGGCTAGGCTCAATGAATTCTAAGTTTCATCTAAGATTCTAAAAGATTTTACTGTGTGGTACCTCATTTAACACAGAAAATGTGCTCTTGGAAAATAAAACAGCAAGAAAAATCTTGCCAATGAAATCATTTTAATGCATAAAAGCTGACAGAAGTGATTATTTTGTGATTATTTCTGTGAACAATATTCTATCCATTTACCCTAATTTATTTGTAGTGAAAATGTTTTTTTAACTATTAAGGATTACTTTAAGTGCACCTGCTATAAGGAAAAAATGACTAAATTCCTCCTAAATTAAAAAAAAATTACCTATTTGTTTTAAAACAAAAACTCCTTTAGTACCTTGTAAAGTATGAAATTAACAATCATAAAAGACACCCTGGCAGTTTTTCTCCATTTCTTTGAACAGAGATGTTAACTATCCCAAAACTAGAACACCAATTTTCTGTAACCTAGCTATAGGTCTGACATTAATAAATTTCTTAACTCAAAGAAATTTGAGTTGCCTGGTATGCCGTTAAAAGTAGGCAAGGCATTCAATTAAACAGCTAGGCAACAGAAGTTTTTCAAATATAGATCAATTTGATACTATGACAGTGGTTGAATCTTGCCCGTGTGTTAAGTTCTCATAGCAGGTACTAACCACGGGCTGCAGAGTGAGGCAAAGAAATGGCAGCGATCGGCCAGGACCACATAGAAGAGCACATTATGCCAGGCAGGGTAGAAGGAATCTCAGGCCTCAAATGACATCGGGGAGCAGAGCTCCCCTGCCAACCTGGACCTGAGGATAAAGTTCTACCTTACTCGAGCCACGATATTTTCATTTTTTTTTTTTTTTGATAGCATTAAAATATAGGAGCAAACATTTGCTGCATACTTTACAAAGGCTTTATTAGTACCTCATTTAGTTGTCACAATAACTCTCTGAGGTATGTATATAGTATCAGATCCCCCTTTTTTATAGAAAGAGAAGTTTAAAGAAGCTAATAAGTAGCCCAGCCAAGTTTAACTGACTAGAGTGGCAAGGCCAATGGTGAAACCAAATGTCTGTGCCAATAAGCACTCTGCTTACATTGGCTCTCCAAGGAAATCTTATTAGAACACTGTAAATCATTACAATTTCAATGATTTCTACCTATGTAGTAACTATAAGAAAATTCTCAAATCTCTTAACGTTTTGGTAGAGAGGTTCAGCCAAAAAAATGAGATTCATAAACAAAAGATTACATACTATGGAAAACTGATGACATTAAAGAAAATGAAGTGTAGGGACAAAATATGACTTATCAAAAGTCATTCACTTATAAATGTTTATTTTAGAGACTATACATAATGCTGGGTCTGGAGTTTATCTACTCTAACCTTCTTATTTTACAGATGATGGAATCCAATGAAAGGATATATAAATGACTTAAAAATGAACATTTTCAAAATAAAATGTCTATGGTTTTAGTAGTAGCTATAAGTGGGTTACTGAACATTTAGACAGTTTGTACGTTGCTTTTTAGAAAAGCTACCCATAATAGTTAATTTTATGTGAACTGAAACTGTTTGTTTTACTTAATATAACTATTTTATGGAGAAATGCTCACTTTGTAAATAAACGAGGAACAGTGGTTACGCAATACCGCAAGATGAGTATTTTCTATTTAATGGTATGTTTGACAGCTGCTAGGAAACAATGGACTTCATAATCTTAAAGCTGATTTAAAAATCCAACTCTTAAGAATTCATGGCCTAGAAAGTCAACTCTGTCCTCTAACAAAGAGAGTAGTCTTTCAGCCAAAACTAAGTGAGCCAGAAAAGAAGACAGTCAAGCTGTGTAAGTCTCTAATGTGAAAGGTATTTTAGGTAGAAGGGCTATTAATTCCACCACAAGGACAGAGGTTCTTTCTGTCAGGTTCGTCACTACACCCTAGCAAAATATTTGGCACATGGTGGACACTTACTAGCTAGATGTTGGGTGAATCTTCAGGGATCCTACTGACTACTTTTGCAAGAAACAAAAGATACAATAAAACATTCTCCTATTTAGGAAATAAAAAAAGAAAGAAATTTTGCCTAAAAGAATAAGAGAGATCTCCAAAATATATAAAGAACTAATGTGACTCAACACCAGGGAGACAGCCCAATTAAAAAATGGGCAAAGGACCTGAACAGACAACTCACTGAGGAAGATATACAAAGGGCCCAGAGGCATATGAAAGAATGCTCAACATCGCTAGTCATCAGAGAGATGCAAATTAAAACTGCATTAAGATACCACCTCACACCTGTCAGAATGGCAATCATCAGCAAATCAACA